>JSYX01000256.1:0-46822 GCA_000787465.1 Thermomucor indicae-seudaticae
GTTAAAGCATGGCGCAAATTCCACTTGAAGTTGACGCAAAAACTACCAACAGAGGACGCAAAAAGTTATTCAAAAACCAGTATCTACGTTGACTTTACGGTCTCAGTAATTTGTACTCGCAAATTGGCTGTCTCAACTTTCCAGATAGACCATGGATTATGCGCAAGCATTAAAATATGCCAAATACGGCAAGTTTACCCATATCAGGATCGGAAAGCGAGTTTTTTGGTGATCATCCTGTTTGTCAAAAAAAAAAACTATATATAAATAGTCATTCCTTTTATTATAGAAGAGTAGTTTGAGCCATCGGGTTATATGATATGCCGTTGGACTTCGTCATGACTCTAAATTTAATAGCCGTAACTGTTCTCGACTCTGCCGTTTGGTGCACACACCTTTGAGGAGCACTCATTGTCATATGTACGAGTCCAGGTTCCTTTAGCTAAAACACAATACAATAACCTTCCTCTTGATATTCGGAATGCAGCTGATTAAAGCGATGGATCAAAAGCTACACGTATTGGGATCAGTTGAGAAATATTTTCGTACTGCCTGATCGGGGGGATCAATCAAATTTTACTGTATACTCACCTACTGCCCCAGAGAATTTTTACACTCGAATTTGATCGAAATAAATAACATCAAGACAATTGACGATAATACAACAACGCTTTCGACGCGTATCATCTGTCCTTCCCCATCCAGAATGAGTTTCGTAAGGGAAACAACATTATCCCCCGGTTTTACACGTTCTGCATAATGTTTCATGCGATCGGTCTGTTTCACGTGATATTCACTAAAAGTTGATCCCCACTTGTTATCGAATACCTTTAGGTTTTGTTGGCTATAGTGCATCCCGTTTGATATTCGATTTGGATAATGTATAAGGGAAGTCGAACAGGAAAATCAGGTCGGAATAATACCATTAACGTCGACCCAGGGCACCCGATTTCTGCTTCATTCAAGGGAATAGGATGTTGCAGGTTCAGATTCTCAGAGAAGATGGTCATTGACGAGATAGTATGCTGATATAGTCCAGGGTGAAGGCGAACACTACAGTTTACAAGCTGTGAGCAGAAAATATATGACATCCTGTGCTGGAAATTTTACTGCTCGCTGTGGCTCACAGGGATCTCTCTTTTTCAGGCTTGATATATCACTCGTTTCTTTCTTGGAGTACATACAACGTTGGGGTAGCTCATTTGGCTGACTGCGGACGTGGTAAATGCTGATTCGCTCGAAATATACACAAGAAATGATGATTAAAGAGAGCGAAAACTCACCAAACTTCTTCGAATTTAGGACATAGGACCCGTAAGGGCATCCTGATGATATTTAGTAAAAGATGAAGTTTTTTGGAAGATGACGTTTCATACCAAATCTGTCAATGAACGACAACATTCCATGTCTTCTTTACGCGTGTCAACCATGGTTGCCGAAACCTTGTGCATCAATGGGTTACATGTCACCAGACGCGCCTCTGGTGGCAAATTTACGGCGAGCTGGCAGGATTCGTTGGCTGCTTTCTCTGTAATAACCATCCGGAAATTCGGAAGCGCTACGAACCAAGTCCCCATAACAGTGGTAATCCTTCTTCCTTGGGTCCACTATAGATAATTTCTTCATGAGCCATCGGGGCTTCCCCCCTGGACTGTCTATCTATCTTCTTACACTGAACGTATATCGCGCTTGCATTCACGTCTCCGATACGGAACATCCAATTATGACCGGGACTTGGCGTAACTGAACAATCCCTGCATTGCAGAGTGACATGATATTCAACAATATTGCCGCTGACAAGAAAAAGATATTAACAAAACGAGTATATTTTACCAAGCTTATCGGGGTTTACGTACCAAGTCAAACACGCTGTTTCTCTGACGCGACAAGCGCACGACGTAGCACAGTAATCCCTTGGACATGACCGAGATTAATACATACGTATGTATTTGACAACGAGAATTTTCTGACACGGCACGCTGGTCCCCGCATACATGTCTAGTAACAAGCATTCGAATGATTTGGTCAGCCAAGCAGACAAACTGTTGCAAGATAATGAAATGTCTTTATGAACTTTCTTTTGCACGTGCTATATCACCCGCATATTCACATACACACATTGCTCGATTTGCGAGTTTGGCGTCGCAATAACGACGATGGATTTGAAACGCTTGTCTCTTGTTGTATGAATTATTTGTACGCATTAGGGCGTAAAATCAGTCAAGGGCTGGCGGATCCAAGGGATTCCTTGACTCACTTCTTTAAAGCTACGCGCGGTTGAAGACTGTGAAAAGAAAAAAATAAAAGAAAAGAGAAGGGACGTATATAAAATTTTGGCGCGCCTATCGTGGCTTTATTATGTTGTACTTGAATGTGTCCGCGGTGAAAGATTCTTGCTCGCTTGTTGTTGTCATTGTTCGTTAATACGTGTCAACATTGTCCATGGTGAGCTTCGTCCGCGGCAGATATCTCTGGCAACACTCGGGGAACACTGTGGGAAAGAATTGGGTGAAGTTCGGGTGAAAAACGGTTCGGGGTAAAAACTGGGTGAAAGAGCTTAATGAGAACCGGTTTTCACCCGAAAGTCGTTCGATCCTTTTCCACAGTGGACAATGTTAATTTTGGGCGAAAACCTGTCAAAAATTGGTGAAAATCGAGTGAAAATCTCTCGGGTGGAGTCCATATAACAGAGAATAATACAAGTGTAAGTGAAATATGCTTGCTTCTGTTGTGAGGTGAAAATCGGGTGGAATCCGGTTGAATTCAGGGTGAAAGTGAAAATCGGGCGAAAGAGCTTAATAAGGACCGGTTCTCATCCGAAATTCACCCAATTCTTTCCCACAGTGGAATGAACGCCGACGTCTATAGTTTTTACCATCTCCCCGAGTTCGGGTCACACTGACGTTACTGCAGTTTGGCACGTGGTTGTGTTGCGCTCTGGACTGATCCCCGACATCCGGTACGGATGATCGTCTTTTAAAGGATGGAAGGGAAATCTGTCTATGTACACAGACTCCACAAGTACGTAAACTATTTACAAACATACCTATGGAAATTAGATTGTCCCGAGTTGTAGGCAAACCACACGTCATGCTGCCATTGGTAGTGGTAAAAATGACAAGTCTAACTGAAGTTCTGATGCTGCAGCATATACAGCAGAAATCGTGCCTTTATTTGTTTCGGACGGACATCCTATGGCTTTCTCCATTGCACGATCTAAGACATACATTCAAACCCAAGAGATCATAACACGGCAGACCTTGACATAAGCGTTGGATTAATTTTCTTAGCAGCAAAAGAAAACAAAAATCACAGTCCTCCGACGTCCTTTCAGGCTATTGCCCTTTACGAAGGAAACAGTGAATATTAAACCATCCAAGACCACTGTCAAGCCTGGATAAAAAAAAATAGTTTAATCATGTTTCTTTGCAGAGTAAGCACCGGCGCTTTAGTGTGTTTCTTTCTTCGTTTACAAAGGTCTCGAAGGGTATTAATTGCATACCAAATTGTATGACATGCGATAGATAATTGCAGACACTTTATTTTGAAGAAGCCAGTTCCGCTGTACTCGTGGTACACAGTGACCAATATTGGCTCCTACAGATTGTAAATCAAAACACGTGCATTGTTTTCTTCGCCTCCATTGCATCACAACCGATCCATTACAAATTCGGTTTTTCAGTTACAGTTCTTCATAGTGGCGCGCTGTTGATAATCTTTCTTATTTTGATCTTCATTCGATATAAGATATAGCAGCATAAATAAGGCTTTTGCGCAAAGACACGGTAAAATGGCGGAAACTGGACATACGTACGTAGGATGAGATCCTCACGCGCGTCATGCTTGGAGAGCTCTGCGCTACCTGGAGTCGTCTGATGATTTAGCATACAGGATATGGACAGCAAAGAGTTTGTAACCGGAGTACTTCGAGACTTTTCGACTTATCCGAAACTTTTCACTTACGAGACTCCAACCTTGCTCGCTCATCATGCACGCTCCCACCAATTTTAGTAGGCTTCATGAGAAATTTCACACTGATTGTATGTCGTTTTAGCGTCGTCTAGTCATTCATTGCGCCTCACGCAGTTTCTAATAGCCTGCCATTCATTGACTGTTGTATCCTTTCAATGGATTATGAGCTATCGAACCTCGCTAGTCCCATTTCAGAACGCCCCGCATGCTGTACGCTTTCCTTTTGACGTTCTCTTAGAGTTGAGATTTGATTTTATCATTGCTGCGCAACTGATATTCAGAGTATTTATGGCCAAGCTTTCTATTTCTGACCATGACTGCCGCGCCTCTTTTTGCCTTGAATCGATGGACGTACAATATAGTTCATAGGCATCGGTTCTATTAAACTGTAATTACCTATACAACGGATTAATGTCTATCTCAGTTGCCAACGATCAGTATACTAAAGAAATTACATTGTCGGTAGTAGCTCTTGCCACTGTCCCCAGGATCCGGCAAAAAAACACGAGGATTTTGATTGCCCCTTTTCTGTGCGAAACTTTGCTCGTCGTATGCATTTCCTATTGGTTCGATCAAACGCAAGGTATTTGAAAAAGGTTGAACTTTATGCACTAAGTTCATTATACCTTCAAGTGAGCACATGCTGCTTTTAATTTGTACAAAACGGGATAGTCTGCGTTCAGAGCCGGGACCGAGAAATGGGGAAGGCGTCCGCGGCGACTATTCCCGATCCGGACAGTAATCAAAATTTTCTATAAAGAAGCGCCTTTTTGACGAGACCCTTTTCTTTTGTTCTTCTTTCACTTCCTCTTCATTTCAACAATCAATAAGCAACTCTATACGCTATTCCCGTATATCCCACACGATGTTTGCATTTCATACCTCGGCATCAACATCGCCAAAGGATTCCATCACCAGATCCTTTGTATATACCCTTTGCGGCTTGTCGGCACTATATCCCTTGCGGCTGGTCCGCTTCATTCCCTGTTAGAAAAACGACTGTATATATCATGCTTTCACCATTGTACATGCTTGCATTACCGATACCCCGTCATTGTATATATCTTAATTCCCACTTGCATGCCACTCACATTTGTACATAACATCATCATCTGCATCTCATCATGGCATTGTACATATTTTCATTCACTCGCATACCCATTACATTTGCACATATCTTCATCCTCTGTATCCCGCCATGGCACTGTACATACTTTCATTCATTTGCATACCTCTCGTATTTGTACATATCCTCATCATCTGCATTACATCATGGCATTGTATATAGTCTCATTCACTTGCATTCCCATCACACTTGTACATATATCCATCATCTCCATCTCATCATCACATTGTATATAACTTCAATCACTTGCATACCCATCACATTTGTACATAACTTCATCTATTGCATCCTTCATGTCTAATAATTTATTATCTTAATCAAAGCTTGGCCGTCGAAACACTTTTAGCATGTTTGTAAAAATATCTAATATAACCGATTTATTTGCACTACGGGAAAACTTGATTCTATTTTTCCCTAAATTTCACTGGTTTTCCCTAAAATTCATGTTTTCGGGGAAAAGTAGTGTATAGTGTTGCCTTCAGTGCAAGTCGTCTCTACCTCTCCTGGAAATTCCCTATTTCCACTGACGGCTGGCTTTCTTGCCGTTAACATACACAGAAGACACTTTTGCAACGTTTGCGCGTCATATATTACGCTCAAAAGTTCTACATAGGCTGTGAGAGCAAAATTTGTCGTGATAAAAGAGCCAATCCTATTTCAGTGAAAAGTAGGGATTCGTCCCTACTCCGGAAATGAGTGAAAAGTAGGGCAGAAAGCAGAAGTTTACCCTACTTTCCCCTGAAAACATGAATTTTAGGGAAAACCAGTGAAATTTAGGGAAAAATAGAACCAGCGTTTCCCGTAGTGTCGCCGAGTTTGCACAATTTCCGTACATTACTAATGAGACTGTGTTGGAGATGGGGCGATTTTTCAAGGAATTAAAGTCGATTTGTGCCACCTGAAGGGGCTGTCGTACAAACTGGGTCACGATGCAGACTGACGGTCTAGATTCTCTGGTATTCAAATAAGGCTTAGAACATGTGTCGTTGTACCTTTGATCGACCGATCCATTGACATAGCCAAACCTACGTGTGTATACGATGGTTTTTATAGACCACGCTGTGATCACCAGAATGAATGACTTTTGAGAACCAAGGAAAAACGATATCCTGTAAAAAGTATGGAAACATCACCGGTCTGTGAAGAGTTCACTTTGTGCTGAAGAATAGCCGCTGGTGTCATACTTTACACAGTGCATGATGCTGGGGTCTAGAACATTTTTAAGAAGGTTACAATCTATCCTGATATGGAATTACGTATGACCACGCCACAAAGCTAAAGTTACATACAATGACGTGCCAGCGATTGACGCACCGCAAGCAAATTTGGAAGAAAATTTTGCTGGCAACACGAGCTAGTAAAACATTATGCATCGTCTGCTGTATCTGCTTTGATCGCATCTGAATACTGTGCTATGCAATTTACGTGCCTGCGATGAGCGCATACGGTGTACAGATAATGAATTATATCAACAAATGGAAATGAGCTATGATACACACGAAAAAATCATGAGGACAAACTGCTTCTATGGTTACTTCCATATTCAGGTCTTGCAGCCTTGGTGCACTCACCGACTCGTGTCTTTCCATATTGACGTCAAGAATAACCGAAAAAACCATTTAAAATGAGCTTCTCGCCTTCTACGCGATGGGAGTTCAGCTTATCTATTTGACGATAACGTCTCAATTTTCAGAATTAGCAAGAAAAAAGTTATTGCATCAGTATTTTTAATGACCATTCCGATCCAGAGCCAAGGATAGCGTTTTGGATTGTTCGAAAGAGGCTGTACAGTAAAGCCACACTGTCCTCCTTATCCTTCTCTAACTAAAGCAGCAGTTTCAACGTCCAGCTATGCAAAAGGATATTCGCTTTGACAAGTTCTCTTTACAGTTTACAACTAAAACGGTTGTCTGTTTCTGATGGCCTTGATAGCGGTCATAGCAACGTGCTCAGGCCGAAACCGGCCACTGGCGTCATCATGGAACGCTCTCCAACATAGAGGTTGTCTACATAGAAGACGTTTTAACGTCGAGTGTAATTCTACAGCAGTGAGGAGCAACACCGATATCGCATCACGTTGGGCACGACACTGTAAATTTCGTATGATGGACTTGACACTTTATGGCGTATATCACTCGCGTCTTCTCATGATGCTACGTTCCTTCTGAAGGCGCAGTCTTTATCGCCATTGAACGGTGCAAAGAAAGACAGGGCTTTAATTATTTAATGATCCAGCGTTTTTGTTTTCGGTCTCCTTGCCAACCGTCAAACCAAGAGGCCATATTACTTGTCATCTGTCTGCATCACACTGCTTTCCCTGTTTACCCGTGTTCCTGACCACAGACCTTGCAGGAAACGTCAAGAATTGGTTTGCATGCTGTTCCGATCCAAAATAGAGCTCTCCCGTTTCTTTTGGGACATATCCAAAGACAAATATCCAAACAACTTGTGAAAACTGTGAACAGGACAGCCTCTAGGATGCCCGTCCGGAAACTAGAGGCCTGCAGTAGATGGCCGTCTGCGTCAACATCGCCAGACCGTAACGCGTCGGAAAGCCATTAATAAACTGTTCAATTATATAGCCTCAGTGATTTCGAATCTCAAAATAGCACACTGAACTCTAGATGATAACGATCGGCTTAGGAACACATCATGTGGCGGTTGTCAGAACACCTCTCCATTTGCTAGCTGCTAGAATGGTATGGATCCAGACAGATCGCCTCGCTGGATCCCTTTTCACGTACCGGTTGATCAACTTGGCCGTATGGATTTGCATGGCTCTAATCGCCTCCAAGTGTGATGACCAATCGGTCGATCATCAACTGTAAAAGGCGCAGACAATGCACAATGTATACGATTTTCTCATAGGTCACGTCATCACTGTTGTGTCAAAATCGGTTGAAGTCCGTCTGTGGCAGACAGACCTACTCAAGATCGGTTTCACAGCCCATCCACACAAAACACACAATAGCGATGATCAACCTCCTGTGCCTGACAACACTGGGCGGACGCGGACGGCAGGAGAATTGTGCTAAATAAGAGTAGACACGATGGCGACAAAACTCTGATTCGATTTCGGCCGATCGAGCAAGACAGTTAGTCAGACGTCTAAAGACAAGGCAAACCAGCTCAAGATCTCAGTAGCCCCGGAGCAGTCCTGCAATTTCCACAAAACGACGTTGCATGGCTCCAAAATGCTTTCTGGTTCATTTCGGAAGCGCAAGGGATTGCTTGCTCGGCGCAACATGCTCAGTTCACGGAGACTCCATACAATTACGCGTCTATATGTCCGAGGACTGGCTTTTCTCGTGATGTTTCAGAGAAGCTGCACCAGCTTAGCCGAATTCGCCGTCTGCGATAGCGTTCACATACGGTCTGCTTGAACTTGTCCCGTGTGAACTTCCTCTATCTCCCGGGTCAAAATATTCAAGGGTGGAAGCTTCTGTGTACGAAGAAATTCTAGTGAAAGATCGGGTAATCTTTTTGTTTCAGAAAGGTCGACACTTGGAACGGCCAATCTCGGACGCCAGTGTTAAGAAGCCTTAGCTCTGCAATAGCACCGCTTTTTATCTTTCGTCACCATGTGGCTTGAACCCCATTCTTTATAGCACTTTGAAATAATCTCACAGTAACACGGTGCTTCGTCTTATGAAGATGTGCACATGGTGGCTGCATTTGAATCAAGTCAACCAATGTACAAGGCTGCCAGTGATCAACAGCTGAAACGCCGTAAAGCATTGCCCTGTACATTTCTCGACTCAAGGTATGATGAGTGTCTACGGGAATGTGTTGCATTGTGCTCTCTCTCTGTGAACACAATGAGTCTGGCGAGGTTTTTTGGCTTGGCACCTAAATTTTCACATGTTCTTTGTCGCTGCAGCGCTTTTCACACGGATTCTGTTTTCATGCGAACTTATCGAATACAGTGACAGACATACATAACCTTTGCTTTTAGCAATGGTCCGACCTGGCTACCGATTCGCAAGGATATCAAGATATCAAGCGCGTAGCTTTAACTCAAGGACAAGCAAAAAAGGAAACAGGACCATAAACAATGACGCTTCCAAGCGTGCGTGTGTGTGAAACCAGAAGGTGCGCATTGGGAGCGCGTCGAACCGGAATGCCACACGTAATACTGGGACGCGATTGTGGAAAGAGAAAAAAACGCGACTGCTTTTTAGGTCCAAGTCACTCGATCGTTTGCCTATAAAAAGGCATCATTTTTCGCATTCCTTTTGACATCCTTTTTTTTTCTTTAACAGATTCTTTTTCCCTCTCTCTTTTCTCTTATCTTCTCTGTGTAACATAGGAGGCACGTTATGACAGACAAGACGACAGCACGAGGAATCAAAGAGTGGCTGGAAGAAGAGTTCGGTGCTGAAGGTGGATGGCGGTCTTCTCAAGTTGCACAAGAGTTGTCTGAAGACGTTGTGCGCACGATAAGAAGGGATTTCACAGGCTACGATCGTCAAGCAAAACTTGGAGTGCTCTTTTCGATATTTCAACTGCGTCGATCAGAGCGACAGTTTATGCAAAAAGACCTGATTGGGGTATGTACTGGCTTTTTTTTGATTTCCGATCCTGGGCGAATGGGTAGAATATTCGTTGTTCTGCATCTTGCATTCTTGGGTCGCATGAGGATTTAAAACTCAGTCGTGCACCCAGGGTTCGTTTGCTTTGACGTCTTCCTGTATGACATGTTTTTCCCCTTCCGTTAAATTGTTTTCCTTTTTCGTATTTCCAGATCACTGAAGCTGCAGTCAATGATCAAGATGAATGGGTTCGTCTTGTCGGCAATGTAATGAAATTATATCCTCTAACAGGAACCCTTAATTTGGCGATTGAAGACTGGTCGCCATCTTTTAAGGCATTGTACCATGATTTAGGAAACAAGAGTAAGTGCCATCTACATAAGAGTAGCCATGTTTGTCATGGGCTAACTGTCAACGTTCAAGTCAGGACGAAAGGGATCAAGTTTCATTCTTTGGAACATGCTATAATGACAATCGGGCCTGGAATACAGCCCGACGGTCTTGAGCATTTCCAGACGAATGAAAAGGCAGCTCCACCCTTGTCTGATAATGAGAGGCGAAAACTATTTGCGATATTAATGCAAAAGGAGAGCAACCGTGATAATATATACGCGGATGCTCTAGTAGTATCGCAGCCTATGAGGCAGAGCATTAGCTCAGCCATGCTCGCGTCCTCGTCATCAAAAGAAGGACCTGTGAGTCCAACTTCGTTACAGCCCCCCAAACCCTTCCCTTCACAGCAACCAACCCGCAGTACTA
Source organism: Thermomucor indicae-seudaticae (assembly GCA_000787465.1). NCBI lineage: Eukaryota > Fungi > Mucoromycota > Mucoromycetes > Mucorales > Lichtheimiaceae > Thermomucor > Thermomucor indicae-seudaticae. The sequence goes on from JSYX01000256.1 coordinate 10,390, forward strand.
CAATGCCGTTACACCCTGCACCTGGAGCTTCCAATTTGTTCATTCCTCAGCATGCTCGTAAAGAGTCTTTGGCTGGTAATAAACCCAGTTCTCTGCGGACACCAGCTAGGCCTGTAGGAGGTAATAATATATCCATTTGGTAGAAGCCTCCTTGCTTATGTAGTTTTCTGTATATTAGCGACGCGTCCTGCAGGAGCTTTACCGGCAGGGCTTGTCAGGCAATCTCGGGTTCAAATGATTGGCTTCGAAGAATCCAGTAACTTTCAACGAGACATTAACAGGAATATCGAAGAGAGTCGGCAGAGTAAGTCCCTTGCTTGAACGATACAAGGGAAAATCCCCTTTGCTCATTTGTACCTCAGGACTTCAGGAACAACGTGAACAAGCAGCAGAGAAGCGGCGTCAAGAGCAAGCGGAGAGGAAGCGCCAGGAACTGGAAGAGAAACGTCAAGAACAAGAACGACGGCGTCAGGAAAATCGTGACGAGCTCCTTCGACGTCGGCACAAGCTGGGAGAAAAACGTCGCCAGCAAAGGGAATTGTTAGAGGAGCAAAGACGGGCAAAACGGGAAGAGGAGGAGAAACGACGCCGGGAAAAGAAACTAGAAGACCAAAGACGAGCATTGGAAGAAAAGAGACTAGAGGAGGAAAGACAAGCGCAGGAAGAAAAGAGACTAGAGGAGCAAAGACGAGCGCAGGAAGAAAAGGAAATGGAAGAAAAAAGACAAGCAGAAGAGGAAGAAGAGCAGAGTACCATGGACGTCGACGATGAGGAAGAAATAGATGAGCTGGAGAGTAGTAATGATGATGATGATGACGACGACGATGATATTCCTCTGAGATATCGTCGGGCAAAGCAACTGACATCAAATGAGTCAGATAAAAAGACATCAACCGAATCAGAACAAAAGCCAAAATCGAAGCGTAAGCCAACTGTGTTGAGGAAGGGTATTCGTGTACCTGTATCATCTACACGAAAACGAGCTCGTTAAGTACACTGATATGCCACAAAAATACCATCACACTATGATATGTAATGCATGTTACCCCTCAACCAAAGCCAGTCTATCACCCTGCCCCTTCCCTCTTACCTTCACTGCGAGCATTCCTAAGCCCTTTTGCACACTCTGACGACCTACCATTACGCTTGGAACTGGTTTCTGAGCTTGCAATAAAACAATGCTTCTGCGCTATGGATATAAGAAATATAGTGGTTCTCATACTGGAGAGTTCTTCTGGGGAAGTACCTGAGCATCAAAGTATGCTCCTTTTTGCGCCGTAGAGGTATGAAAGTGCTTAGATAAATGATTCCGTGTCATCCGTTGGATTTGACTCTGCAAGATCGCTTCTTATCTTTTAGTTTTCCGTTCTCTCATGACACTACCTCTTTTTACATCTTTTGGGAGTCTGATCATTGACGACATTCGATATCCTGATGGTACCGAGCAGCGCAACATTCTGGGTGGTGCCGGCATTTACGCGGTCTACGGTACGGTTCTGTCTTTTCAATAGATCAAGGACAACGCTATTGAAATATCAAAAGGGATGAGGATCTGGTTCGAGCCGCCAGAAACACGCAAGATTGCTTACATTGCGCAGGAAGGTTTCGATCATCCCGAATCGGTTACCGAGCAACTGACCCAACTCGAGATAACGTTGCTACGTAAACGACATGCCAATCAGCATACGACGCGCGGACTCAACATTTTTGTGGGCGACAATGACCATCGGTATGTTCTGCCGACTCCAACTCGCTTTTTTCAAACAACAAAACTGAGAATACCTACCAAGTGACTTTGAGTACATTTATCCAATCATACGAACAACAGCTCTGGATCCACCCGACGACTGGGTGCCGTCTATTCAAGCCATCCACTTGATTTCTTCGCCAGAGCGCGCGCTGGAGCTCGTGCAGCAGTGGCGAGAACGCGGTGGTACGCAAGCGGCATTTGTCTGGGAGCCTGTACCATGGTCTTGTCGCCCAGAGGCAAGTTCTCTTGGCCAACATCTCTTTCCACTCATTTCGCTTACATCCATAGTAGTGTCTGGAAGAGCTCAAAGTCTCGGCACAATACGTCGACGTCCTGTCTCCTAACCACGAAGAAGCAGCTGCGTTGCTGGGCCTGAGCACCGAACAGGTGGCTGCTGATGAATGCGCAGAACGATTGAGAAACGCAGTTGGAGAAAAAACGCAAGTGGTCGTGCGCGCTGGGCGACAGGGTGCGTACGCGGCCGGCCACGGATGGGTACCTGCCTACCACGAGCAAGTTACGGACGTCACAGGAGCAGGCAACGCGTTCTGTGGTGGGTTCTGTGTGGGATGGACGCTATCCGGAGGTGATCCAATAGAGGCATGCTTGTATGGCGCGGTATCGGCAAGTTTTACAGTAGAACAAGTTGGCTTGCCGCCCATTCACCCATTCCTGGAAAAAGAAGCGAAGGCACGTCTGGTCACTCTTAGACATAGAATGACTTTAATAAACCACTAGATTATTTCCGTTCGACCCAAGGCAAATATATGTTTTGTTTAGTCCTCAGATCTGCACATTTACCCCATCCATCTAAATAAGGCTGGTTTTTGCATGTGATTACCTGGCAAATAGGAGGAAGTTTGCAAGGCTTGATGCGTCAACCTTGATTTGCGTTTTTGCCAAGCAATGATTAGAAAATTGGCCCATGAGGAAGCGCGTTTTACCTTTTTCTCTGCATAAAAAATATGCAAGATGGGAAGGAGGGGACTTGAGGACAAAGGAGTAAGTCGAAATTGGGGGCTAGCAAGTCTGCGTAAAAGATGAGGAGCCGTTGCCTCTCATAATAAATAGAGCTCCTATTGATTCATTGATTTCCTCAATGTTGAAAACATGAAGGTACCTGGTGTGAGAGACAGTGGGAGGCTCATCTTAAACTGAAGTCGTATAACGTACAGATATCTGTGTGCGCTTCTGTACTGTTCGCTGCCTTGTCCCTGGCAGATACCGAGTACTTTGACAAACCACCCGCAGGCGCTGTGTATCGCCCTGGATCCCAAGTCGAGTTTCTGTTGGATAAAATGTCGGATGATGTGGACAAAATGATCTATGCCAAGCTATACAGACACGATGATATGCCATCTGTAGAACGGCAAGAAAGTACGGAAGACGACGACGATGATGATGATAATGAGGACGGTGACGATACCAGGTGAGTGTGAAAACTGCTTAGGAGACCCGAAAGAGCTGAGAAAGTGTGTAGCACCACCTTGGTCCAGACACTTTATCAATGGTACGGTGGCGACATTAGCGATGATAACAGCGACTTTGTCTTTTACTGGACTGTTGAAAATGACGTCTTGCCTGGAAACTACCATGTCCAAATGGAAACGAAACATGTCGATCCAAAAACCCGGCAAGTGTTGGAAGACGAGGACGACGACGAGGGTAAGGACAGCGGTGACCAGGACGATCTGACCAGAAGCCGAACATTTACCATCCTGGGCAATGACAACCACAATGTCATGGCGAATGGCACAGTCGCAAACAACCAGACTCAGGCGAGCAATAGCAGTAACACAGTGGACTGCATGACGATGAAGAGCGCTCACCGCTCAAACAAACCTGACGTCGTGCAGACAGTGCCTGTTAATACAGACAGAAAACGCGATGCTCTCAAGTGTCGTCTTTCCAAGAGTTTGCCTCCTTAAACTAGACCAGATACATACCTTTGTTAGCAGTAATTTTTTGTTACCAAACCGTAATATATTTTATTACTACGGTTTTCGCGATGTCTAGTTATAATGACGAAGCATGACGCTTGCCTGCTTTGGAGGCTGGCTCATATCGTGTCAGTGGCTCCTTTGACCAGAAAAGGCTCATCCTTTCAGACGCTAAACCCAAAAGAGGGTACGTAACTGTGTTCTGATCCAGCAATATATACATATGGCATAATCTAGGAAACCATTGCATCTGAATAGTCAAATTCGAACGGCAGCACCTTCAATGCAGCTTTGGCAAGATAAGCAAAAGTACTGTCCGGAGAACCTTGCTGAGGTAAATCATAAAATGACTGACGCGCCTTCTCTTTGCTATCTTCGTCACCGCCTGGACGATACTTTTGCCAAAAGTATTCGACTGCCTGGTCCATGATCAATACCAGGTCAATCATATCGTCCATCATCCGCATTTCTGGGTTCCTCTCCTTGAGTTTGTATATCACCATCAGCGTCTCGACCGCAATCTGCCGTTCGGCTGGATCTGCAAACCAGCCCAGAAACCCCTCCACAACCAACGCAAAGTTGAATTCTTCCGCCGTCTTTTCCAGCACCGTCGGATCACGCGGCAATACATGTTGGTGGATCTTGAGCCCTTGCGAACTGTCCAGGATTTGCCACGTTCGAGGGAAGAATTGCGGAGGCACTCGGTTCAGCGCCCCGTCGTTCTTGCGCCGACGTAGCCACCGCCCTCTCGAATGAGGAAAAACGCCTCCTTCTTCAGGAGATGCTTTCTTCTTCTCGGTATGGACCTTAAAGTGGCTCTCGACTATCACCGTCGGACACTTTGCACTGGCTGGACTGTGTGCTTCCTCTGCTGCTGTGGATGCACCTTTCTTTTCTGCGACCATCACAAAAGAATCTCGATATCCGACCTGCCGTATTTTCTTGCTGCCCAGACTTTCGAGCGCACTGACTGCCTCTTTGGTTAGGTGCTCTGTAAAGTCATCCTTTGCAGCCACGACGACAATCGTCCCCAGAGCAAGCGAATCAATAAACCGTTTGAGGTCCTGGCTTTCCTCTTCAGAAATGTGCGTGTCGAACGATGCTCTTTCCAGCAGCACGTAGGGACCGCCTCGGTCCATCATAGCCCACAAGTGTATACCACGCGAGTCGGCATCCATACGAACACCATCGATCTCAACCCACGCAAAGTTGCCCGCCGTGAATCCTCCCGACTGTGCACGTACGACAATCTCGTTATCCTGCGTCAGCTTGTCTTTTCCACCAACAAGCGGCATCCAGTATCCGTTATCGCGAACTTCACTTGCACCGCTGTCACACAATAACCCTGGGCCCGACAGGATGCTTCCCAGTAACTGTCGCAGCTCAAACGGCGAGAGCTGCATCAAGTGTTCCACCGCATCTTGCTCGTCATAACCGTCATTCATACGCCGTATTTCCTCTCTGAGCGCAATGATAATGTAATGCGTTCGCAGCCGCAAAATGCCGTCAAACATCTGCGGCATGGTCCGGATAAAGCTGCCCAGGTACATAATGATCTCTTGCACGACTGGGCCCTCGCGGATATCGTCGTTGCAGTGCTCTGAAATCATTTGGCCCAACGCGTCCGGACTGGTCGGCATCGAGATCAGATACTCCTGTGGCCCAGAGCCGATGCTGACCTGCTTCTGTCTGATCACCAGGTCGGTAATGTTGATCGTCAGCGAAGGAACAATCTTCCGGAGCAGCCCGGCTGCTTGACGTGCAATCGACCAGTACTGGAGCCGCATCGATTTAAGATACACTTCCTCAATAAGCTCCTTTATGGTCGCCTCAAGCTCGTTGACGTAATAGTCGAGCGATTGGCAGGATCCCAGATACTGAAGCAGGTCTATGTGATGAACGTAAGGATGATCAACCGTGACGGGTTCAACGTCAAAATAGATGGCCCACTTGCTTACCTATCTGGTCATACAGGTTTACCGAAGCGGCGAGGCTTTCTATAGCCTGATGGAACTGCGAAGGATCACCAAGTGTAAGAGAGAGCATATCGGGACCAGGCACGTCTGACGCAGCGTTAGCAGGCGATTCAGCACCACTTTGATCCGCGCTACCATCTTGAACCCTGACTTGTCGGTTTTCCGGAATCAAGCCATCATCGGCTATTGCGGGCGAGTCAATGTGTGATGCTGCAGCCTTTCTGGCTGCACCTGCCGACGGAACAGGGCTAACTTCTGGATCCTTGAGCCTAAACTTTGGAGCTGCTTCTTCCAGTCTAGCAAGCGCCTGACTAATTTCCTCAAAGTAGCTTTCTTGGTTCAATCGATCCAAAGGCGACGCCAGTGACTTTCCTTGGAACGTCATGTTACGGCGCTTGGGTGTCTTGGTGCCCGGTGTGGTTGCTGCCTGCGTCTCGCCTTCATCATAACCCAACTTGCGGTGAATCGATCGGCTTCGTCTTCGTTTCGCCGTCCTGTTCGCCACCCGCAAAATGCCCTCCCAGTTCATATCCGGCTGGCATATCAAGAAATCAAGCGATTCGATATTGCTGGTGCTGACCGACTCGGCTAGCCGACACAACCGCACTCGGACACCACCACATTCGCCGCACCGCAGGTTCATGAAAAAGTTCAGCAGATTCTTCTTTGACCGATCCGTGGTGCGGCCCACCGTGCCCAGCAGCGCATGGGTCAAGACGACCACCATCGTTGGACGACCGGGATAAAACCAGTTTTGGCTCGTGAACCGCAATTCGCTCTCAAACACGGATCGCAGATAGTCCGGGTCCGAGTTCAGATAGAACTCTTCATTGTCCATAAAGTTGGGTGTGAATGCATAAATGTGGCCTTGAATACGGTACAGACGCGATGTGCCTAATACGCCAATTGATCTAACGCACTGTATTCAGAAAACCATTGCGGCAAAAGCAGTTTTTACTTCTTACCTTTTCGGTCGACCCGTGAGTCCAAGCTTCGCGTTCCTTCCAAGTCCAGCGTAGACATCGACCAATGCTCCTGGACCAAGTACGGTAATATTCGCACCAATCTCATCCACGGTCTGTGTTTCAAGGCCGTACATGGACAGCGTACTCTGCAATTTGCTGTCCTCTGACAGCAGTACTATTTGAACAATATGCCGGCGCTTGATCTTTATCGCGTTGAACCGACGACCTAGCGGATCGATTTCCGACGGTGACAGTAAATCTTCCTCCATAAGACAGCCCAAGAAATACAGCGACAGTGCCCACACAAGGGGCAAGTTATCGTTCGGCACTCTTGGCTGCGAATGAGGATTGGCCTTTTCCGCTTCAATGTGCGCGGCTGGGACATAGTAAAGTTCTGGCAACAGTGGAATATGCAGCGTTGCGTCATCACCAGCGGATGATATGGAATGTTTCGATCCACCACCAGGTGAGACAGGTACACTCATCGTCATTGAATCAATAATGAGCGGCTCAAGTTTCTGGAGGTATTCTGCGGCTTGCTCCAGATTCCCGCTAAACAGACCGTCCAGCAAAAGATACGTAAAGAACAGGGGCCATTCAGATTCGATGTTTTCAAAAATCTTGAGCTCGTTCAAGTTGTAGTGTAATCGCGACGTGTCTTCTAGCACAGTCTGATGCCCGTCTCGTAAGAACCGCTTCCATCCGTAACGCCCTTCTAGCTTTTCCTTGGCTTCCTGTTTACATTGCCGGATCAGTTCTGGGTCGTCGACGGCAAACGCAGGGAACCCGATAATCGATAGAACGGACCCGTCAATCTCTTTCGAGTTGGATTCGCGTGGCAGGAAACTATGCAGGGTCGTCGAGTTTCGCGTCAATTCGTCTGGTAATACATGGATGACCTTAACATAGACAGTTTAGCGCAATCGATGTCTCCCACTGGTAAACGGGAATCAATTTACCGAGGATGGCCCGCCACGTGCCCCGAATAGGTTGACTCCATTCAGAGCGCGCAAGGCAGCAAGTGCCATACCGATCGATGAAGAGTTCAGCTCTGGCTGCCCATGGTTTGACTTGTTCCCACGCTCCCAGATCCCGTAATCAGGTGTCCGATAAGCACCTGGATCATCCACCCCTTGTCAATGACCTCTCCTTTTCTCATCTTTTCCTTTACCACGTACGCTCAATATAGAATACCAAATTCTGAACAAAGTCGACCTCATCTTGAGTATAAATAATCGTCAATCCACTCGTCGTCATGTCCGCCAAAACCAACAAGAACAGACTCGTCGCGTCAATCTACTAGCGCTGTATCTAGAACATGACTCCTTTTTAAAAGGAACGCTCTAATTTCTTACCTGAAGATGACCCCAATCAAAATCGCCCACCACAGTTTCACCGTTACTCGTACTATATTTTGCATGAAGCGCGTGTTCGAGCGATTGCGTCTGCTTGAACTTTTCGACCTTGGCTGCCTGCCGCATCATCGCAAACAGAAGTCCGCGCATAAGCTTGACCACGGCATGCTCCAATTCGTCTTGAGACCAGGTCAGCCAACCCATTATCTCAAGTTCCCTTTCTCCCCAGACTTACACGCCCGGCCGTTATCGTTGTCGACACGTCGGTACGCCAGTGCAAGTCCATAAACTGCATAGATCGAGTAGACATTGTCTCTGTTGCATACTTTAACAAATGCCATCCTGTCAAAAAAACCCTAACTTACCGGACCCACGCGTCCGTGTAATCACCATGCGTCTATGTTTGATGATGAGTTGATCCTCCTCTGTCATAGATGGGGTATATACGGTACAGTGATGGCAACAGAGGCAGGGATAAGACCGCTGACAGGATTCTGTTTCGCCAGGATAGTCGCATGAATGGCTTGATAATAATATTCGAGTCGATCCAAAGAGCGTTGCATGGAACAAGAATGAGCGAAAGAGGAGGAAAAGGATGACGTTTGGGCTCTGTTATCAAGCTGTGTCACCCCAACAGACGCCTTGGCCACCTTGTCGAGGCGACCAATCCCGCTTTCGCACGGACATGAACTGATTTGTCAGGCGCTTTTCAGCGCTGGATCTTGCCAAGTCCGGATAACGCGATAGGGTCCGTGACGCAAAAATCCTTATATCAAGCGTACTGTTATATCAAGTCCTGCGTGATTGCAGAGGTCGACTGATTTATCAAATATCACGCTGTATTGCTTGATCAACTCGCCCAGGTCGAGCCTTTTCGGACCTTCCGTATGCGGAAAAATTTGGTCCAAGGTCCGTCAACGCGTTGGGAGTTGGGGAGGAGCAAATTTCTTCAAACATGTCCGAGGAAGACCGTAAACCAAACAGGCGGGAGGAGCGTTTGGCACGGAAAAAGGCGGAATCGGCCGACAATAAAAAGAAACCTAGCAAAAAGGAGAAGAAGGAGCAGCTTGCGCAGGAAAGACGTGAAGCGACATGGCGCGCATTTCAAAAGTTTTACGAAGAAGAGTACGGATCAGAACGCTGGCCTCGATTGCTCGAAGCATTACAGAAACCAGTACGCCATTGCATCATGATCAACCCCAACATACGATTGACCAATGACGACGACGCGGCCCAATTAAACGAAAAGCTTGCCAGCTTGCCCGATCTCAGGCAACTCGACTTTCTTTCCATTCCATGCTACACCTCCTCGTCCGTTTTCCCTCGCCCCGAAAAACTGCCCCGGAGCAATCTCACTGACTATTACATCCTGGACGCTGCCTCGGTCCTGGCTACTCAGGCCCTCGATATCCAACCGGGCGACAGGGTCCTGGATCTGTGCGCTGCACCGGGCGGCAAATCCCTCACCATCCTGCACCAAGGCGCCTCATCTCTGACAGCCAACGAACTCTCCCCGGACAGACGACGGCGCCTGCGCCAAGTCATGGAAAGCTACATCCCTCCAAGTGTCTTTCAGGACACGGTCACTGTCACGGGCAAAGACGGAACCAAGTGGTACCAGGAGCCGGAACAGTACGATAAGGTGTTGCTGGACGCACCCTGCTCCTCGGAACGCCATCTCTTACACGACCCTCAGGAATTTCAAGACTGGACACGCAAGCGCGCCGACAACAATGCCACGCGTCAGCTGGCGCTTCTCAAAGCTGCGGTCCACTCGGTCTGCGTCGGCGGCCTCGTCGTCTACGCCACTTGCTCCATCAGCTCCACCGAAAACGACAAGGTCATCGCCAAGTACTTGAGCAAAGGCAAAATCCCGGTCCAAGTGGTCAGAAGGACTTGGCCTATCGGAGAACGCACAAAGTATGGATGGATCGTTTTGCCCGACAAGGCAGATGGATGGGGTCCGTTGTTCTTTGCCATCCTGCAAAGAACAGGCGTGTCGAAGCGAGAGGAAGAGCAAGAGGAAGAGGAAGAATCTTGAAGACCTTCCAGGAAAGATCATGCATGTTTCTGTGACTGTTGCAACGCCAGTTTAATATTTTGCTTTTTCCAAGCACCGACTTCCCGCTTGTTCGACCAACTTCCATTCCCCAATGTTTGGTTGTATCGTTGCAGGACGTCTTGTAAGCTCGTTGTTCAATAAAGAAGCAGCGTCGTGTCGGTAACACGTCCCCGCGATAGGTCCAGACCAACCTTCAGCAAGTAGACGTCAACAAGTACATTTTTGAGCTCTCTGACGCGCAAGCGATCAACCATATCGTGGTTTTTCTTTTGGGAACAATCCCTTTCGATCCCGGATTTGGAGCCACTGTCCACTTTCTATGGCCAAACAAGGATTGGCAGCTCTTGGGCGCGTACGTCTTTATCGATTGATGGCCGCCACAGCAAATGCGATGGGCTCAATTTTCTTTTGATCTCATAGTTTATCCAACGACAAGCCAAGTGCCATTTTCCGATTAAAGCAAAACGGCCAGCAACAACAGCAGCTTGGCGACGATACAACGATGCAAGTCTCAACCACAGCCACGTTGGGTATCTCGATCGAACCAATGGACGTGATCCAACAGCAACTGGCCAGTCTAAACAACAACAAAGATACTACATCGATGGACGCCACACCCACCACCACCGCCATCATTCGTCCTTCCACCACCTTAAACCTGAACCAGGCCGCCCAGCTGGCGACCCGAATACTGGAGAATCTTTACAACTATGTCATGTCATTTGCCGTGCAGGATTTACCCGTCGGCGCCATCCCACTTGGAACGATTACCGAACGAGGCTTTTTGCCAGTCAAGACCTTTCAGACCTGGTACGAGAATCTGACCAGGAAGCTGTCGAACGACCCAAGTTATCTGTCGACTGAGAAAACGGCATGATGATATCCCCCTCCCTGTCTAATTCCATCCCTTTTTTGTCTTGTAGTAGTACTTTATACATATATAAAGAGACCCCAGCGTCTAATCTGCTCGAACATGCGATAATTCGATAGCAAATGCGACGGCAAGCTTTGCAAACTCCTTCATATGTTCAAACGACAGCTTGTCAGCGGTGTCGCTCGAGGTGTGGATGAACTGATTCGAGTCTTCAAAGGTGCTTTCGATAACGAAGCCAGATGGATAACCGTATTTCCGCCACGAGGCATGGTCTATTCCATCCCGTGTTATTGGCAGGGGGCCAGGCAAAAAGATCAGGGGAGTAGGTTCTTTACTTACCGCTGCAAGCATAACCACATTCTGTCTCTGCATATGGGATATCGACATAGGTATCAATGAGCTTCTTTAGGAATTCAGTCAACTAACGGAACCGAAACGATGATCAGCGAATCATTGCTTGTTGCCTTTCTATTTCATGATACTACATTACCTCGTCATTCACATAATCCGTCACAAGACCAATCACTTCTTCATGGGGGCCAACATAACCCGTCATATCGTTCTGGAGCATGCCAACGACATGGATGCCTTCCTGGCTATACGCCTTGGCGACCGCTTGGCTGCCCAGCAATCCGCCTTCTTCGGCGCTATACCAGTGAAACTCGACCGGCCGCTCAGGAATGAATCCATTCTGAACTAGGCTACGGAAGGCTTCCAAGATCGTGACCGTACCGCTACCATCGTCCTAAAGTTCGTTACATATGAGTCCTCCTGGTTTGGGAAACCTCATCACGCTTCATGCGTACGTCTGCACCCGGGGAGCGGCCAAAGGCCGGAAGCCACATATTCATTGAATCCTGATGAGCCCCAACGATAACAGTTTCATTCGCGACTTTGTCATTGGAGCCCTCAAAACGGGCAATAATCGAAAATTGGCTCCACTAGGCAGATATAGATATTAGCATGCGTTGCCAGCCAACCGCAAAGAAGGAAAAGGCTTACTGGGTGATTGAATTCGGCGACAGTAATGCGATCACCCGCAATAGCGGCAATTTCGCGCACTTTGGCGGCCAACCAGCGACACGACTTGGCGCCCCAAGAAGACTTGTAGTAACGCGTATGGAAACTGGTGAATTTGTCGAGTACCATCCGCATCGACTCTGGGTCCAGCAACTCGAGGAACGGCGCGACTTCGTCTTGATAAGCCGGTTCCTTTGGTATCTCTACCAGCAAACTGTTTAATCTTTTTGGGACAAACGATGACGATGATAAAACTACTGACGGGTTGCTACGACCGGCTTTTCTTCATCCTCTTGATAGTCGGTAATATCCATAAACGGTTGCGAATGACGGACGAGCGTCTCGACCTGCCACTCCGTCAACCATTGTGCCGGTTCATTCTCACTTCAACCAGGTTAAAATACGCGACGCAAAGCACCGCATAATTAAAGTATCCTTTACCTCCATTTGACAAGTCGACGCGACATTCCATAATCACTGCTCTTGTCTTGTCGGAAAACATACTGGTCGTCCTCGTCATTCGCCCCGACCAGTGCAATCGCACCAAGACATACAAGCGCTAGCGAACGGAGAAAGACCATGCTGGGGGAGGTTGACGTACAAAAGTAAAAAGTAAAAGAAAAGGCGGCCCGGTATCCATGTAACAAATTCGAGTCACCTGACATGTTCCATATCAGTACCCATAGAAACCGGAAAATATCCGAGCAATGTGTCAAGCAAGCGGTATCCCTCCGTCCAAAACCGCGTAATCCCACTGATGATTGTAATAGATAGACCTGTGGACTTTGACGCGTGGAATTCGTCTTATCTTTGGGACGAGGTTACGGACAGGCAAGTTACATAAAACTTATGCTGACATTTTTCTTCTCTTCCTCAAAGATATTCTACTCTACTTTTCATTTCCAAGGCATATAGCTGTCCGTCTTGGCGCCGTCAAGATGGGTCGCTTTCTAATCCCCGTTGGGCGGCCCCTTCTTTGTTACGGGTGGGGCGTCCGCTTTGTTGCAAGACTGCGTGGTACTGTCACACAGTACGGCGAGAGATCTCAGATCTGATCCCATATTCAGTACATATTCAACCTGAAGCGCCGCCATCGCATGAATTTCGCAGAGCCTGCGATTCAAAGCACTAGGCCAAGAAAACCGCCGGCATCGGGTGTTACACAAGCCATGCAGAGATATCGCATATTCAACCCAAACAAGAAGACAGCAAAGATGGGGAGAGAGGCATATAGTGGTGACGAGAGGGGGGAGGACAGTGGACAGCAGCGGACTGGCCCAGAGCTTCTTTTCAAAGAAAACAATGCCAAAGCACGAGAGAAGATGGGGTTGGCATCGCTTCTTTTGCACAGTCGTAAGCATTTCCTGGGGGGCATTATACTAATGACAACACACACCGACTGCCGTTACACCCGGGTACGCCCAACACCGAGTCAACCAAGGCACTTTGAAGACAAATGTAGACGTCAAAACTGCAGTGATCCGATAAGCGCTTAGCATCATGGGCAGCAGCAAGCAAATACACAGTAAACTTACCTTTCATAATGTGTTAAGACGTCCAAAGAGGAAGAAGACGTTGCGGGTACGGTTCACCACTTGACTCGACTCGCACTCGACTCGAAAATCTCGAGTTCGCGTCAGGGCAAAACCGACTCGACTCGTGGTGAACCCTAGTTGTGGGTGGTACAGTGGAAGAAGACGTTGAAGACGATGCTGTCATAGAAGTTGTTGCTGAGGACGAAGTGGAAATTGGGTATGATATACTTGGTTGGCTGTAAGCTACTGGCACCCCATTAGTAACGGCTGATTTGACCTTTACTACGGACTGCCCAAGCTGTATCGGTTTGTTTTTGCTTTCATTAAAAATTACAGATGCACGCATGTGATCTTTGAAATGCAAGAATGCACAACTACAAAAAGTGACAACATGAATGAAGGGAAAGTGTGGTTATTCTGGACAAAACTTACTCATGTTTACACAGGTGTAAAAAGCCCGCGTGCGAGTTGGTCGCCAACATGTCGAAAATCTGTTTTGTCTAATAAAACACTTGCCCATGATGACTTGGTTGCCGATATCCTTTACAATGATGCGGGTTCGTTTTTGTCATTGTGATGAACCTGGCATGTCGTGCACTTACACCTAATGTGCGTGCAACCCGGGAGGGTTCCGAAAAAACAAAACCAGAGCAGAGCAGAGCCAGAGCTGCTCTGCTCTGGTTTGCGGCTGTGAGTCTGTGGAGGAAGGCTTTTGTGTCGGAAACCGACTCACTCCAGAAATAACAAAGCAAAACATCCTGCTTTCTTCGTGGATCGTTAGCAGAAGCAGAGAGGATAAAGTCAATAAACATTTTAGTGGTGACCTCGTGAACATTTCCCAAGCATTGTTCTATAAACATACGCACGACGAACGCATTCCGTCATGACGAATGGGCTTGTTTCAGCTGCAAACTTGTTCTATCTCTTCCTCGAATCAAGGCGAAATACTTTCCAAGCTGCTCCCCGGTCAGATGGACCAATTTCTCTCAAGAAATAACGAGAGCTTTGGTATTCCTTCTCGACCACTTCCATGCGTGAGGCAAATGACACGTACTCACCAGGATGGGCCATTGCTCAAAAAAGTATGTCATCATTTCAAGCGACGGACTACATTGACACACCGCTTTACTTTTATGTAGCAATACTTATACTTGCCTCCCATTGACCAAATCAGCGGCATCCAATTCTCGCTTAACAGCGTGCACAATATCGTCAAGGTTTCTGGCAGGATTGAACGAGAATTGCACGGTGATTGGGGGAGCCAACTACGCAAATGGCTCCTTCGATTTGGATATTATGATGCAGGTGCTTGTGTGAAGTTTTGAATTAAAAACGGCCTAATATCTTTGAATCGACAGTGTCACGTCCAGAGCACGTGTGAAAGTGGCCCTTCCAGCAGCACTGTACTTCGGACTTCTGAAGAGCCGCAAGTGCTCCGATGTCCTCCAACCTTTGTGCAGTGGGTCAGCATATCTCCAACAAGTCGCTGTAGTGAAAAGAGCAATCCACGAAATGGCCCAGATATTTCTGATTCATGTTGGCTGTACCACTAAGCATCAATTGTTGCATGTAATAACGTATATTACTATTAGCATTTGTAGGGGATGTACTGAGCCACTATATGAAAAGTTGGAGTACTCCAGGTTCAGAAAAGCCTTAAGAACCCTAATTTCGTGAAATTTGGAGTACTTGAGGTTTTCATTTCCTATAGTGTTTTATGTGATTTACGTCAAATTCATGACTTACTGATTCGTCACAAACATGATTCACAAACTGCAAAAAACATATCGCAGTGCAATCTTTCAAAGGACAGTTTTATTCAAGCCATCCAATACAAGGAAAATCGATCGCTACATCGAATATCGTATCACGCGGGCACTGTAACGAAACCTCCGGTGCTCATCATTCATTCTTCTTTGGACAGCTTTTATGCAATCATGCACTTTGTCGACCAGTGCTTCTTCCCGTGATTGAGGCGACACCGGGCCATTGGCTGCTGCTTCCCGATTTGTATACCTTCCGTTGTAATGAGATAGATCGCCAATACCCTCGTGTCATACGCGAGGTAGCCAATCAAGATCGTCTGAGGGACGAAGTCCCCGAAAAGACGAGGTGACTTGTAGTACCAACGTCATACAAAGTTTAGTGTGGTGCGTCGCGTGGTGACTGCATACACTATTTGCGTTACCAAGAAGCAGGGAAGGTTGATCAAGCCATAGAATACAGAGACCGCTTTCCTTTTAATTAGCTGAGGCGAAAACTGAGTTGTTGATGGAACAAGCCAACGTAATAGAATATAGAATCCAGGTCAATCACTCTTCTGGATTGCATGAATGAAACCAGTCAGCAGCTCAATTCGATCAAAGCCATGATCATCTCTGTGTGGCATCACACACACCCCACATGACCTGTTTACTATTTCCCCCCCCCAAACAAAGTTAAACAAGGCGCGCGCTTCTTTTGGGGAAACAAAGCTTTCTCTTCCTTGGGAACAGATTCAAATAAAGTGTGCGCCCCATTTTCTCAATTACTGGTTCTCTCTCCCTCCGCACTTTTTCTCTTTTTTCTTTTTCTCTCTTGCTTTACTCATCGCGATCAGTCAACTCCATCGCGGAAAGGTACCACTTGACGATAAATACAGAATTCTGACAGACAGACCTGACAATGATAATGACAGTGCTTGTTCCATGTCCCATTCTCCTCCTCGCAACTATCCCATAACAGCTACGAGCCATGTTACACATGGGGTAATCAACAACGTCTGTGCCTATGACCCACAATAGGAGGTTAACTGTTGCCCCCCGCCTGCTAGGTATTCAGTATAAGCGATTCCTTTGTGCGCAATTCGCGTCTGCCTTCACGTGATAATCGTACAGAAGCTCAGGTACGATCTTGTTCTTTTCTTGCTGTTCTCCACCTGACGTAAAAAAAGAAGAGATACCTTCAAAAGGCCATCATCATCAACAACGAGGACACGGACAATCGACATAAACGGACGTTTCAGGAAATGGATTCAGAAGATACACGACCCAATCCCAATGGCCTGACACATCTCGTTTCCCCGGAAGCCATACGGACCGCCCAACAAGAAGAAGAAGCCATGTCTCGATATCCGTTCTCAGCCTATCCATCACTCCTGTACATGAAACACATTCACGAACAAAAATCGAAAGCTCTGGAAAGTAATAATGACGAAGACCAAGAAGAGGAAGAAGATGATGATGATTATTCTTCACCGAATCCTTCTCCTTGCGAATCCGAATCCCTCTCACCGTTATCATCGTATTCTTCGGGAACCACCTTGAGTAGCAGCAAGTCGTCAAGGCTAATACAGATGGCTTCGTTGCCTGGAGCAGAGGAAGCCAATGCCCTTGCGTCGCTGGACGATATCGAGGAAACGACTAAACCCACCACCACCCAACCGGCTGGCCGACTCAAGCGACCTCCCAATGCCTATCTTTTATTCAATCGAGACATGCGTCGAAAACTCCTCGAGATTTCTCCCCAAATGACCGTCGCCGAGATTAGCAAGGAGATTGGCGAGCGCTGGAAGCTTTTGCCCCCCGCAAGTGTCCTTCTTCTTGTTCTTGTTACGTTCAACAATCTCATTTGTTCTTTTTTTTCCAACAGGAACAACGCCAGTATTACGTTCAGCAAGCCGCCTTGATCAAGGAAAACCACCTGAAAAACCACCCAGGCTTTATTTACACTCGACGGTCCAAGGCCCAATTGGCCGAAGCACGGAGGTCACGCAACAACAACAACAAAAAGACGACGCGACAAGACAACGACGACGCTGTCAGGAGCAACAACAAGAAGAAGCCGCAAGGTGATAATACAACGCGAGATCCTCGTGGACGTAAAAAGAAACGCCATCAGCACCCCAAGGCACCCAAACATCCCATGTCTGGCTTCCTCTTCTACCTGGCCGAAGTACGTCCGATCGTCGCCCAACAGTACCCAGGCTCCACGGTCGGCCCCATCAGCAAAGTGATCGCGTCCCAGTGGCGCAACATGTCGGACGAAGAACGCGTGCCGTGGCTGAAAAAGGCAGAGGAAGACAAGGCGCGCTACGCACGCGAAATGCAGCAATACAATGCACAGCTCAAGAAGAAAACCCCGTCGTCCGCTCATGACGAGGATACCATGGACCATCAGACGGTGGCTGCCGTTGCACAGATGGTCAATCATGGTAATAGTACCCTGGCCGAAACCGACGCCATGTATTACCCTTCATCTTTTGTAATACCACCTTATCAAGAAACAACCGTCGATCGTAATCATTTGTTGTCATCATTCGCAACAGGTTTTGATTAAAAATTTGCTTTGTTATGTACTACTTTGAGCTGAGATTGAATGGTGTAAGAAAGCGCGCAGGCCCATAGCCCTTTGACTTCCTTTTTTTTGGCGGTTCCTGCAATGGCCATTGAAATCAGCGAACAACCCGACCTCATTCCACCATTTCAGCCTGTGCGTGCGATTGACTTTAACATTGGCGATAACTATGTGCTTGACGTGACGGCCAATAGCCAGTACGCCATTGCGTCCGCATCCGATCGCTTGATCCGGCTTTACGATCTCCAAACCCTGAACCTCGCACACACCCTGCAGAAGCACACCAGCGGCATCTCGAAAATCAAGGTCTACCAGGATCAGTATCTCTTTTCGTCCTCGCTCGACGGAAGCCTTGTCCGGTGGGATGTGCGAGCCGGTCCGAAGCCTGTCCAGACCTTTCAGTGTGAGTTGATCCCTCCGCCGAGTTCAAAGTTGACCTATTCATAGTCGAAAATAATAAAGACAACAAGGCCCTGAGCGCATTTGGCGTCAACTGCAACGATACAATGGTCGCAGTTGGGACCAATACCCAATCCGAACACGAGTCGCCTGACCTGGTCTTTTACGATACCCGGCGCACAGACTGCCCGCCCGTCTCCGTCTTTACCGACTCCCATGCCGATGATATCACAGAGGTAATGAACCAACGCATGTGTTTAAACAGCATCATACCCATCTTTTTTTTACCAGATCCATTGGCATCCTGCCAATGCCTCGCAATTGATCTCAAGCTCGGCAGACGGCCTCGTCAACTTTTATGACGTCGCCGATTTTGACGAACAAGAAGCCCTCGTTTCCGTCATGAACGCCGGTTCCGCCGTCAGTCAGGCTGGCTTCTTTGGTCCCAGCGCAGAGTACGTCTACTGCCTGACTTATACACAGACCTTTGTCCTCTTGACCTTGGAGGTAAAACAAAACCTATGCTTGCGGCGTGACCTCCGCCCCCACTTGTATTGACTATGAATTAGGGCGACCTGATTTGCGACTATGGCGACGTTCGCAACTTTAACTCGGACGCGATCGGATTCCCAATCGATTGCAGCTACGATCCGTTCACTCAACGGGTTTTCCTTTTGACCGGTAACGGAGAGTAAGTTCTTTTTGTCCGCGAAAAGAAAAAGCAACAAGACGCTTATGTGTGTGCAGGGGCGATGTCCATATATTCCACGTCAATATCGGCCAACTCCAACACTGTCAAACCCTCAAAGCTCCAGGTGGTCATACTGATGTCGTCCGGTCTGTCTATTGGAACCATCAGACCCAAAGCATATTGACTGGCGGAGAGGATGGACGGATGTGCGCATGGCAGGGCGTAGCATAACACACTCTTTTTGACATCTCATGATAATCTAAACTTTTGTATATAGAACGTGCATTTCTTACTATTAGACATTATTCAATTTAGCATTTAAAAGAGGCTTATGGCACAGTGTTTTTTTCCTTTAGATGCTTATTCAGATGAAGAGCAATAGAAAAGGGCATGAATTCTGTGCGTAGAAATGATACGAAATAGGAAAAAGAACAGAGAGGGCGAGGGCATTAAACATGGAATTGATAGCGATAAGAAAAGAGAAGAGCAATAGTCGTAATGATGTTGTGCATAGTAAAATGTATGAGAAGAAAAGGAGGTCTCGTGATCAAGAAGACGTATGTTGCTGGTTTCGTTTTGCGAGCATACTTCGAATTCGGAGCGTGGAACCAGGTCCACGTTGAGTGGGCGGCTTAAGAGCAGACTTTTTATTTCCATCTGCAGCTGCTGAAGGCAGTGGAATAGCACTCGGCGGCAACTCCTTGGTAGCCTTTTGTGCTGTCGTCGCAGGAGGATTGACAGCCGGCTTGTTGCTCGCGTTTTCACGTGTAGCCTTATGAGCGGTTAGAGAGGAAGTTCTTACACGCGCAACTCCCACGCTAGCCTTCACAGGTGTTCGTCCGATAGCTGCAGAATGGCGGTGAAGTTTCTTGGTATTGTATTGCATAGACGGCGGCGGTGACTGCGCCGTTGTTGTTGTTGTTGTTGTTGTTGCCGCCAGGGGTGGCGTAGTGGGCTTAACTGGTGATGATGGCGGTGGTTCAACAGGCAAACCTGCATGCAGTGAGGCAGTCCGGCTATGACTTCCAGTCGATTCCGTAGAACGCGAAGAGCAACTGTTGCGCATCGTACGTGTGTTACCAGAAGACGATGGTGTAGGCGATCCCTTGTTAGAATAACCGTCATACGAGATACGCGATGGATGCACAGGTAGCTAGCAGATATCAGTAAGTCTTTGTTCCCTTTTTTCTGTTTTGGATATGTCAAACTTACGTTTCTGGCAATCAAATCATCTTCACGATCCAGGATCGCCAAAATATCTTGACCATCCACCAACATGGGTGCACCTCTTGCATAGGTTTTCCAGAGGGCCACGCTTTCTCTGATTTTAGTGCCAAGCTAGATCAATTAAAACCTATCGTCAGGACATTATGAAACACACGACACGGGAGGTTTCCCATAGCTGGGAACGAAGGGGGGGGTGCTCAGGGATATATCCGGGGCAAGCATTACCATTTTTACTTCTTCTGGTGCATTGCGTCTTCTGGCACTTCTGAGAAGTATCGAACGTCGCTTTAGGTTACTTTTGGCAGATAAAGCAATGGTCTTGGCTATATCTAGATCCACCTTGGCCTTTTGCAGCGCTTGCACATCATCTGACCAACCACATGAGCTCCTGTCCACCCTCCGCCTCACCCATCCTCTTTTGATTTTCTACCTGTGGTTCCAATGCTTTCAAAGAACTTGGCTGAATCCAGTTCCAGATCGCGTAGTAATTCATTAAGCTGACGTAAGATATGCTTGGTATCTGGTTTGTAGCGTATTCGCGAAACAAAACGCGCAGAAGACTGGTGGTAGAAATGAGTTTGCTGACTGAGCCCCATCACACTTTCCCTTGACTTTACCACCCGATTTTCTCGTCGCTGTTCTGGATCCATTCCTGTGGTTGCACCTTGACCGGCGCTACCATTGCTGACAGTGGACTGGCGTCGCGCTGCCGCCGCATACGGCTTGATATCATACAAACTGCTCGCTGACTTGATGGCTGAATCCAGACTAGCTTCGGCATTCAAAAGCAACGTTTCGCGCTCGCCAGAAAGCCCAAGGTCCTTCAGCATCGATTCGATCTGTGCCGTGGTCGACTCGACGTTCATGATGGCTTGATTCGTCAACTCCAGCTGAGCCACTAACTCGTTCAGCTCGGCTGTCTTCAGGGTCAAGATAGAACGCAGATTGGCAATCGTTTGCGTGCCCTGTATCAGCCCAACGTTGTTAGTATTCACCTTGCGATCCAGGAAAGCAACTGTCTGACCTCATCCAACTTGTTCAACAGCTGCAACACTGCCTTGTCTGCCATGTTGAACTGATGCTGTTGTTCTTCTTGTTGTTTCTGAAATTCGCCCTCTGTTGTCACTTTGACATCCATGCAGTTTTCTGTTGGATAGCGTGTGTCGTCTGTTTTAAGAGGCGCAGCGACAACAGACGTCGACACACGGGCATCATATGCAAATTCCGACATTGCAGATTAGTAGACACAGCTCTCAAGTCAAGCGAATAGAAAAGAAGGGTGTTTGCATATAAAAAAGAGAGAAAGAAAGAGGAGAAGAGAGAGTGTGTGTGAGTGTGTATATGTATGCGTAGGTGGGGTTGTAATAAAGTTGGCTCCTGTCTAAAAACAACAAGTATTGCTGGCCAGACAGAAGCACAACTTGAGCTCAAGAGGCAGACCTGCTGTTCTGAAAAAGCAGGCTGAAAAAGAAATGTCCGTGTAACAGTACGTCATCGTGCCTCCTCCGCGATCTGCCTCCCACAATGAATTTTTCTAATATCTATTCATCATACGTAGCTGTACAGCCGGTTTCTCCTTCATGATCCTCTGCCCTCCGCATTAGCAGCAGCTCTCGTACGGTGAAGGCCAATGGCAGAACCACCGATCCAGCGCCCGTCCCAACCTCGATTCCTTCGACAATCTCACGCAAGAAGGTCATGTAAAGCCCTTTTTCTGCCACGAAACGTGCTTTAACATAGACCTTGTCACCTTCAAGATCAAAGCCGTAAAGCAGACGGAATTGCGAACGACTTGGCGAGGAAAAGGCAAACAGATCTCTTGGATGCTGTCGCGGCCTACACCAATCGAACGTCCTATCAACAGATCACAGCAAGTCAAGATCAATATGTATTGCATAGACACATCTAGAATCTCTTGACGACGCGCACTGCGAAAGCTGGGTGGGTTGCGTGTTTCAAACAGATCGCTGCATTAACGGCGTTTCGGCCTCCGCTTTGGCTAAAACAGTGCCTCGGTCCTGCCCTCTCTTTCGCACGTTTTCTTCCTCAAATTCCCAATTTCCAATTCCCAATTCATGTCCTCTCGACGACTCCAAGATCGTCTTCCAGTAACCCGCTAGGGGAGCCGTGCACCCTGTTGTACACTTTGTTAACCGTTCTCAGAAATTGCGGTGAACGTCATCAGCAACCAAAGGGGCACAGGTGCTGACGTGTTCAGTCAGCGGCCAACCACTCCGGTGCTGGGTGTCCGAACAATCCCTCTGCGTGGTCAGCCGCAATCTGTTGTTGCTCAGGATCAACGGAGCGTCCTTGGATTCGGAAGGCGATGGAGAAGGAAGTTGACGGAGGATCACTCGAGTTCGGACGCCAAGGCCAAACAGTGGATTGCCGCCGCCTTCGCCACTTCGTGCCTCCACTCCTGCGCTGCTCAAGTGGCTCCAAGACGAGCAGCAGCTGGGGCAGCCTTGACGATGCTGAGGATGTACGGCAAGCAGTGATGATAATGAATCGTCGCGCAAGTTAATACGAGAGTGCATGGACATATGTACATCCACAAGCGAGGATGCGAATCAGCTATAAGAGCCAAAAGAAATTGGCCGACCCGATTATACTCGAGCATGTTGTAAGCAGCGCGATCTCTTTCAATTGCTGGAATCTCGGATGTATTTCAGTTTGAACATCCTTTGAGCACAAACAAGCGCGGCGGCTTCAGTGGGCTCGCGAACATAAGGACTGGACCGTCGACCAGTGGATGAATGTTATCTGGTCGGACGACCGTGACGCACGAATCATACGGAACGCTACCAAAGTCGACACATCGTCCCTACGGTCGTCATGTTTTCTGGGCGGTGGAACTTGTGCAGGCGGGGCCCATTTCATATTAGGTTACGCAAACCTCTTTTCATCTTTACGAGTTCCCTCTTTTCGAAATCAATCCCCACACAACCCATATCGTTATCTGTACCTCGATGATCGTCTGTTTCAACAATAACCGCTATCCTCCATAACAAGGTGCGTGTTTTGCACAAGGCTTCTTTATTTGGATCATTGCTTGCGTTAATAGTAGATGCATGTTGATCAGTTTGTTGGTTTGTTGGGGACACCCTTTTTGCAAGGTTCTGGTATAGGAGAATCAGGATCGATAGGAGGATGAAGGACTCGGCCAACCTTGTAATACGTATGATGGTTGGCGTAAAAGTTTTTCCAATGCTCTACTCCCTTCAATCCTATTAGGATCAGAAAAGGCCATTTTGGATGTCTAAAGAATAAATATACCTTCAATTCAGCCTCGGAAAGACCCCGAAGATCGTGTGTCAAGTGCTCCTTGAAGCAGCCCGTTACGTATGCTCTGGCCGCGTCGCGTCCCGCGAAATGGTGATAGCTTCCACCCTGTATGGGATGTTGTTGCAGGAATAATAGAGGAAGAAAACATATATCTATCAGAACTTACTGGTCCATACCATCCAGCTCCTTCCGTTACATCATACACATCACCACTGAGCATCATTTAGCGTGAACTCCCTTGCTAAAAACAAAGAGAGACGCGTACTCACTCAATCGCGAGGTAAATCGGTAGGTTCGGGTTGCTTCCGTCATAGCGCGCCAGTTGCTCTTCCGAAAACACGAGTTGTTTTTGCTTTTATAATACCAGTTAATGCATCTCATATATTCGTGGTGGCCTGTCTGACTGTCTGTATGATTACCGGAAGGTAAGTATGAATGTTGGTCCATTTGCCCCTGTAGCCCCATGTCCATGTTTCCGTAATCAGGTACGAAGCACCAAAGAAAAGAACGACGGCCCAGAAAAGAAAGCGCAAGATGGTTTGAGCCCACACTGAGCCTGATGACTGTTGATGGGCCACTTTGGGTGTAGTGGTGGATGTTTCTGGAGCCGATTCCGGTTTTGTACCTTTGCGCCTTTGGACAGTCGACATGTGTTGCAGCACACCTGCCCAAGACCCGCATTTTCCTCCCACACATTTAAGCTCAGTTATCAGGCTCTCTTACTAAGAAAGCAGCTGTTTTTTTATCAAGTAATGAAACAAAACTGAATGAATTAACTATACATGTTTTGGATAACAGAAAAACAAAAAGGGGGAAACCAGACTTGTAGTTAGTTTTACATGGTATCAATGAGTATGAAAGTCAGAAAAGTGCACGGATCCATATGCTGGCTGCACCGGCCCGAAGAAGGCCATCTCCCCCGTGTTGCTGGTCCAAGGAGCCAGGAGTGCTCCGTTAGATACCGAGATCGTGTTGGTTACAGGCTGTTGTTGTCTGAGCTGCTGCTGTCGCTGTTGTTGTTCGCGGTTGATTTTGCCCTGAATACGTTTGCCATAAGGCGTGTTGCGGATCGAGGGCAGCAGCGGACGAATGCATTCTACAAGCTATGATATAAAGAAATCAGAACCTCGCTGGTTCTGGCTGATGGTCTATTCTTACCTTGGCCCTTTGACTGGCTTCAGCATAATCCATCGCAGTCTGAACCACATAGTTGGCGTATGAATCTCGAAGCAGTTTTTCTAAGCGCGACTTGTTTGTCATCTCCTCAATCAAAAGCCTACGTGTCTCGGGTTCCGCGACACGAATACACTGGGTAAAGAGGAGTCAATCACAAAGGTTTTCGCCCAAATAACGTTTCGATTACCTTCTCCATGACATTGGAACTGAACTTTTGAGAGGATAGTGAGCTAACGTGTCCAATAAAGCGCCGAATAAGACGGTCCGAGAACTGTGCATCACCCAGGTCCATGACGTATTGGACAACATAGTTCCCAAAAGGGTCCTGAACAAGGGTCAAAGCGTGATGTATGATTTCCTTGACCAGCTGTGCCTAAACCCTACATATTTAGCACCCTCTGATGCAAGGTCTCAAAGCCCAAATAGGGATTCACCTTTTGGTGTTCCGCCGAAAAATCAATGCATCGCTGTAACACACAGCATCCATGACGATGCGTCGCAACCTGGACACAATTCTCGCTCACGGCGTCGTAAATGAACTGCTTGTTCTCTGACGACAATCGCTGAAGACACCGTTGGATGACATGGTTGCCGTTCAGGTCCTTGATTAACGTCACGACGTTGGGTGCCAACGCCGCTATGACTCGGTCAATCTGAGTAACAGTCAGTTGTTGGACCAATAAAAGTGGATGTCATGCAGGATGATTTACCTGAGCAGGTAATGATAAAAACTCAATCATCTTTTGAACAGCACGCGTCCCGTGCATATTGAGCGAGATATTCACCACATCCTCAGCCACCTGTTCAACAATCATCGTTCGTTGAGCATCCGTGCAATGTTCCATCAACTTTTGGCACAAGTAGTTTCCAAACGGATCTAAAAAAGCAAATGGTCTAAATATCTCCCATCCGAAATAAACAAACACGTAACAATACATTACCCGTCATGAGTTCTACAAAATGAGGGAACACTTCGTCAAAGATCGCATCCCGTTGATCATTTTTCTGTTCCTCCAGCTTCTTTTGCAAGAACCGGCACCCATATTGGTCCTTGCAAAGCGAGTAGAGGTCTCCAATCATATCCTCGAAACGGACAGAAGCATACTTGTCTTCGTTGTGGCGTTTTTGCAGATGATTCAAAGAAGACTTTCTCGACGGAGACGGTTCGCGACTGATCTGTGGGCTCATATAGCGCATCAGGTGCGAGAGCAGCCACGGATTTAAATGTGATCCACCGCTATTGTTGTGGGACGGCCATCCTGCAGCTGCTGTGCTGTTGACCATGGCGCTGCTGGTTGCCGCCGCTGCCGCCGCCGCAGCAGCAGCGTAGGCCGCAGACGAGTTTATGATTCCGGGATAGAACGCTGCAGGTGACAAGGAGGGTGGTAAAATAGGGGGATTGGATAGACGTGTGTTGGCCTTGTTACCCGGCAATAGATGCAAAGGAGGTGAATATGGCTGGTTGGGAGAAACGCCTACCAAGCCTGCTGCTGCAGCACCATTCTGATTGACATATTCTTCCTGCTGTATTCGCTGAGTATGCTCAAGACTGGATAGACGACGTACGGCTGCGAGGTCAGGATTCGAATAGGATGGAGTAAGCCGCCCAGGTCGTCCGCCATTCTCAACAAGATCAAGTCTCTTGTGAGCCAGCGAGTATGGAACATCCATTGAATGCTTGCGAAAAGGAGTTGCGTGCGTGAATCCCATCTGGTCTCGGAGATTCATAGGATGCAATAACTGGTCTTGTTGTTGCTGCTGCTGCTTGTGATAGCTACTACTCCAATGGGTGGGTTGACCATTTGGCAGCTTGGTATTCGTATTGTTTTGCTATCAAAGTAGTATCAGTACAATGCCAATGGGGGGAATGACAGATAAATTGGAATACTTGCAAGACAAGGATAGCTTTCTCGTCGGATCAAACTTGGATCAAGCGGTCGGCGCATGAAATTCGGGTCAAGCGGATTACTCGCCACACTATTATGTCTCGCTGCATCACACAGGGCGAGTAAGCAAATCGCATTAGCTCTTCTCTTTTATATGAAGCTCACATGGTACATATCCAATGGATGACGTATCCACACTAATGTGCTCTGATGCAAATAGAAACCGGTCTGTCGCTTGAGGGGTAAACGCCGTATTGTCCGGAAAAATGCCACGCATAGATCTCGAGACAGGTCTCCTGAAAAGACAGAGAGAGAGAAAATCGTGTCAGTATGTGAGATCTTTCTCCGTTAGACCACTTACGAATCTAGGGGATGCTGTTCCGAAATGGTCAAGCTATTCAATTTCGCTATTTGGTCATCCATATCTGCCATCCATTCCTTGTCGTTGTTACAGTCTTGTAGTGTACAGTAAGGCGATCCTCCTCCATCTGGCGAATCAATGTGTGTTTCTTCTTGCTGTCCAGCAGCAACAATCTCTTTTGATTTGTCTGCATCAATGTCTGCTGCACGGACCACTTTGCAAGACGAGAGCTGATTATCCATGTTTAAGAATATTACGTATTTTGCTGGTGACAGAACACAAGAAAAAGAATGATACAAGAATCGCTTAAAGGACTGGAGAGTGGAAGAAAGAAGAAGAAGAAGAAGAGAAGGGATGACAGGAAAAACAGTCTATTTTTCTGCGAGGGGATCAACGAATATGCTTGTTGCTGCCGGATGCCACTTGATGATGCGTTTTCCCCCATTAATCATCTCCCCTTTTTCCCTCCCCAACGTAAAGCCCACCCCCTGATGGTCACCTGCCAAGAATTGGAACAGTGATGTCGCCGGATTCAGTCAGATCTCGGCATTGAACTGGTCCATTCTTGCATCAATAACTCATTGCTTTGCCGCGAATGATTGCCGGCAGAACACTGCATAACGCATGCAGGCAGACGGCGGCTATTGCGCGTTCCTTTTGTTCCACGACTATATCGCGCAACGCGTGGTTAACGTGGAACAACTGCGAGGCGCAGACTGCTTTTTTACGCTGATGCACATGCACCAAACTGATTAAGGTTTTGTGCGCAAAACACTTGTTCCTGTCGTGCTCTCTCTGTCTCTCCCTTATGGTTCTTTGTCCATCATGAGTATCTAACCCTTACGCACTCTATAGCCCGCGATTCTGCTATTACGGCTGCCACCTTTTGCAGATCTTTAGGGAATAGGCTCGAAGCGAAATAGCTTAGATCTGCATAGGTGCCACGTACGCGTCCACGTCACGCTCCGTTTGTGTACGTACGACTGCAGTTGCCGATGAAGAATGCCTTTATGACGCGGCTATCCCGTTACCACCATGCTTTGACACTCCCAACTAACACAGATACAAAGAGAATTACCAAGAAGCAGAACATTATGGATGGATCGTTGTAGTGTCAAACAAGTCATCAGGCAATCAACTTTATTGCAAAACTCCAAGCGACATTCCACAAGGGCCAAAACAAAGTTCGCTTCTTGCAAGAATATCATAGGCATTCGCCCTCTTCAAGGTCGTACGTTGCAAAACGTATAAGCTCCAAGCCTCTAAATGGCCGCCGGGGTTTACTATTTTGCATACACACCCGAAGCACCGATGAACGCCTAACCCAAAGGCGAATGAACTAAAAGTGCCGAAGGATCATCGAAAGACGGCAATGCGCTCCGTGCGAGACGCCGAATTTCGCCTGTCGGAAGTCAACGTCACGTAATAACGCTACGGCTCGTCATTGCGCCTATATGCGAGCAAGCGGCTATACGTTATCGACCTTTCACGAGCAGGCTCTATTCAGAAAACTCAAGCTTCCACGGTATATTAAACAACAACAAGCCGACGACGAGAGTTTGGTCAAGACCCTAAGCTTATCATGGGTAATTAGTGCGCCGTTTGTTTTTTCGAAAGGACTTCTGTCTGGCGCAAACTTGGCGTAAAATCGAATCTCAGCCTCGCAGACAATAGACAGCAAACATTTGATCCCACAAAGACAGAGGCGATTGACATATTTGCGCCGGATATAAGAAAGACGCATCATCAAGTACTCTATCGGCTTTATGCTAATTTTTCCTTTTATTGGACAAATTACGCGGATCGCTTGGAATGTCTGCTTCGCTCTTCATCGTGCATGATCACGTCAATTACTAACTAACGTACCTCAATTGTTGAGCAATAGTCTGGATTAGGGGGGATGACTAATTTGAGCATGGGTTAACGACGTATTTGCCGGGAGTCCCTGGCAATACCATCTCGGATCAAGCAAAGGCTTTTATCATCTTACAAGCACATCATCAGGCGCGATAAATGTGCATTTTGTTGAAGCTTTGTGTTACGGTGCGGACTTTTTTGGCTTCTTTCGGGCAAGTGCTTCGAATTTCCTTGTCGCTTGGACCTTAAAGAAAACCCAACATTCCCCTGCCGCCCAAATGCCGCCCACAGCACCAAAGTCATCAAACTCGACACCCGTTTGCCCGGACAATCACGATATTGAAATCAGCCGCTTTAACGACGTCGAATATTCGTGCGATTCCGCAGCAGACAACAACAGCAATCCGGGTTCTCCAACGAGTACGTCTTCGTCAGCTGCAACAGTCGCTGCTGCTACAGCTGCTGCGTCCAGACGTCGTCCGTCTAGTCTTTCGATAAAGTCAAATGGGTCAGGGACAGTGAAATTGTCGAAAGGAGACGCTCTTCGTAACAATAGTAGTAGTCAGAAGGAGCCTTGTTCCTTGAGTCCCGCAGCACACAACATTGTCTGCCAACATTTCTCGTGCCAGATGAAACCATCGTCGAAACATGTGCCATTGACAACAACAACAGCATCGACATTTCACCCGCTTAACCAGACACCGAACGCTTCCGAAACAACGACTGCAACCATGCATTCCGCAACAACAGGAACAAGTGCGCCTCTAACGGCGACTCTACCGACCCCTTTTCAGAAACAGCGGATCGACGCTCCGATACACAGAGTCAACAGCTCTGTAAGGATACGAAGGAAAAAGCAGCTCAAGGAAGCAAAGAACGACTACGAAGCCAAGGTCGAGCAGTATTTTCAGCAGCTTACCGAGGGCTGCGGGCAGCGTGAGTGCACCAACCGATTTTGCGCCAGCGGTAAAGGTGAGTGGAGTCTGTAGCATGTTTTACTGGCTTTGGTTAACTCATTGGGGATGTATAGGAGGTATTCGCAATCTGCATCCACAGGCTGCATTGATCATGGCGATCCAGCTCGCTTCCAAGTCAGATAATCGTCTCTGCAGCAAGCACAAAGGATCCAGTTCTTCTTGTCTTCCTGATCCATCGTCCGAATTCATATCATCCGCTGCTGCTACGGCTCATGCCCTTAGACGACTTGAGGATGGCTCTTTCGACCAGGACCAGCGACCCAAGCCTTTTCTGCAATCCCTGTTTTCTTCCTCGACATTCCTGTCTTTATTCGGAATACACAAAGACGAGGACGAGTCAACGCGAGGAAAGGAACGGCGTACGAGTCATCATCATCGGCGATCTGCTTGTCAAAAGAGGAACACTGCGGGACATGGTGAGTGTACAGATCAACCGTGGGGCTTTTAGACATGTTCTCATATGGGCTATGTTGGAAGGTCTGCGGTACCAGCCGTGTGGAGGTAATATGTTACCGGGTTTTGAGAGCCCAGCCTTTCGAGGTGTCCTCGGGATCATGAGACCAGCTGCATCCACCAACATAGTAGGACATACGCCCGCTGCTGCAAGTACTAAGAAGGACATGGAACGTGACAAGGAGGTCGATGAGAGCTTTTATTATCAACTGGATAGCTCAGACTCATCATCCACTTGTTCGATCACATCGGCAACCTCGAGACTGACGTTGGACAGCAGTGACGACTCTGATACAAACGACGAGAGCACACTGTTCGCTATTCGTCCGACAGCAATTAGTGCGGCCGTAGGAGTGCAGAAAGTTCAGGCGTTATTGGCGTCGGATGGTCTGCTGCGTCGATGGTGTCGTTCCGTTTTTCAGAACTGGGAGGGAATAGGAAACAGCTTTCTTTCTCAACCGCGACATTTAAAGGCTCTGCGCGAGAGAGTTGAACTGGTCGATCAAAACGAGTTATCGGAATTCTTCGAGGCCATACTCTCTATACCCAAGGACAAATCGACAAAAATAATGAACCTCGTGGCAGAAAGTCTAGAGACTTTGCTGGATAGAATGTCAATGAATGCGGATTCCATGACTGATATTGTTGACTTGGAAGGAGCGGACGCTGATGATCAAGTCAAAAGAACAATAATCGAATGGTGTCGAACTTTGCTTTGCGTAGCGGAATGGATCCGCTTAAAGGAGGAGCAGCAAAAGAAGGAACGACAACAGCAACAGCAGCAGGCGTCACGTCCAGAACCCGTTGAAGATGCGTTTCCATTCCCGGAAGATCCCTTTGCACAGAACCCCGCGAAGGAAGAGCCTAGCATCGACGCAACGCCCATGGACAGCGAGTCGATTATCTTGACGCACAAGTTGATACAGGTGACAAGCAAAATCGCATCTCGTCGGAACTGCTTGATCCGGAGAGTGCTCAAGCAGATGCTTGCAACGTATGTACTACCCTGCTGGATAAATGTTATCGAGCGATGGATGACCATACTAAATGGTGGAACTGTAGTATAGATGCGCAACGCATGTCACAGCTTGTAGCACATATGCTGCGTTATCTGTTGGATCATTTCCACACCGGGCCTTATAAGCATGGAGAACAAGATACAATGGTGATGACTACCAAATGTTTAGAGCTGCTATGTAAGTATAAGCCTGAGTGCATGGTAAAGTCCATCTTTTGCTTACAACAGTCTACTACGGAATAGATCAAGCCAACATCAGTACACCTTCTGCGCCTATCATACCAGTGGATGAATTCTGCAGCGAAGAGTTGTGTAAAAAGCTAAACATCAAGGACGAGTATCGGATATGGAAACGCGTGCTGCAGCATGGAGAAGGGCGTCACTCTGTGTCTGCCATCGCAGCGGGTACTAATACTTCGCGGTCGTCAACCTCTGGAAGCCACGATAGCTCTACGACGGCAGCAGTTCGTCGATACTACGGACTAAGTGAGCAGCAGCGGCGGACGCGTCTATTCCTCACGACCACTACAGCTTCCATTCTTCTTCCTTATCCATTTGCCAACGAGTACCAGTTCTCTTGGTTCAGTTATCCATTCCTTTTACCAGCTTCTGTAAAGCGGAAAATCCTGCAGATGGATGCCATGTCGCAAATGACAGTGGAATACGAGGATGCCTGTGTCAACCATACTCTGGTAGTCCATGCGCAACGGCTGTTATCCGATGCGCCGCGAATGGTTCGTAATCTGGAGACCAACCTGAAAAGCGCGACGTGCCCTTACTTGTTGCTTGAGATCCGGCGCGAGCATTTCCTTGAAGATGCGTTCCACGAGCTGTCTCGGAAATGGGCCGACCTAAAGAAGCCGCTGAAAGTCAAATTTATCAACGGCGGAGAAGAGGGCATGGACCAAGGAGGTGTTCAAAAGGAGTTCTTTGGCGAACTGTTTGAGAAGCTGGCTGCGCGGGAGACTGGACTTTTTGAAGTGGATCGTGAGACGAGGCTTTGCTGGATTCGGCCATCGATGGATCCAGATATCCGGTCGTATGAGTTGACGGGTGTGCTGATGGGACTGGCAGTGTACAATGGGGTCATCATGAACCTGCAGTTTCCTCGGGCACTCTGGAAAGTGCTTGTGCTGCCGAGTGAGGCTGTCATTGATGATTTGGCTCTTCGTCGAAAGGAATTATTTAGCTTGCATGATCTGTACGACGGGTGGCCGACCCTGGCGAGTGGGCTGCAGCAGCTTTTGGACTGGCCTGAAGAAGTAGAAGACGTGTTTTGCCGAAACTATGAGATTTCCTATGAAATCTTTGGACAAGGCGTTGTGACGATACCGCTGATAAAGAACGGCAGCGATATTCCGGTGACGAACGAAAACCGCGAAGCGTTCGTGCGCGATTATTGTACCTACTTTATATACCAAGCACAGCGTGACCAGATCCTGGCGATACGTCGTGGGATGTGGAGCGTGATTGGCGGACACGGGATGGAGCTGTGTACGGCGGACGTCTTGGAGGTGGTTGCATGTGGCCAGCGAGAAGGTCCTGGCAGCATGGATCTTGATCTGACGGAATTGGAGCAAGTTGCAGAGTATGATGACGGATACCATGCCGATCACCCTCTTATCAGGTAAACTGACACTTTCTCTCTCTCTATCTTTGTTGAACGATAACTTACGCTATTGTAGGCAATTCTGGTTTATTGTACACAATAATATGACACCCAGCCAGAGAAAGAAGCTCTTGCTGTTTGTCACTGCTAGTGATCGGGTGCCAGTAGGAGGTCTGAAAGAGCTGACGTTCGTCATACAGCGAAACGGGCCCGATAGCGACCGGTAAGTCCTCTACAATCTGTCCGCCACCGATCATAATTAACTTTCCCAAAATACAGGTTACCTACGGCGCTAACTTGCTTCAGCCGGCTGTTATTGCCGGAATATAGTTCAGCTGATAAGCTGCGAGAACGGTTAATTACTGCCATAGAAAATGCCAAAGGCTTCGGCCTTGTATAGAAACCCCACCATATATCCAACAATTTTTGCATTTTTGCACTTTGCATCTCTCTCTTTTGCTTTTCCTTTGTTTATTAGCAATCATCAAGATGGATGAACAAGAAAGTGATGAGCAGAAAGAGAGCAGGAGAATGCTGAGAGTGAGGTAAAGGATGCAGAAGTGGCTTGTCATTATTAATTAATGTAAGATGCGTTTTACGAGGCTGAGGGTGGTTGGATCTACAGTCTTGTAACTGCAGGGCGTGATCATGGCGGACAGAAGGCTATGTATTTCATGTTGTTTGTAGGGTGTCTGGCGCAACTGGGTGTTGACTAGTAATGGTCGCAAGACGCGCAGGTATGCATCACGGAGCTGTGATAAAAAAGATCAGTTATTGTTTCCAAGGAGATTTCGTTTGCATAGACTTACGGCTACCGCTTCGCGCTCTTCTTCACCCAGATTGCACATTTCTCGCAAGATGATATCGACCAGGACGTATAGATCGTTTGTATAAAAGTACTCGTAGAGTTTCGGATGTGTGAAGATACCGTAAAGGAGTTTGAGTATAAGTAATTTTGTGCATGCGTCATCTATTGCAAGTGTGTGAGTTCGTATTCCAACTTGCCTTCTAATACATTCATTACCTGATCGATTGAGCATAAAAATCAGATTGGCGCTAAATGTATTGGTTGTCCCGATCCTTTCCTTGAGCACGTTCAAGACCACGTTCGGTTGCTGACTTTGTTTATCGATGACCGGTGCCATCATAAACTGTTCATTGAGTACGAGAACAAGTCGGATGATGTCATAGTTAAAGGTTTCGTCTTCGTCGCTCACGGTGGACTCCACAGTGTCGAACAAGAGATTGATAAAGGACGGGAATATACTGGCTAAATATAAATCAGGAGATGGGAACCCCTTTCTCATTCTATCTATCACACGTACCAAGATCGGGCGCTTTCAGTTTGCTCACTTTGCACATCTCGTAACCAAGCACGACAGAGACTTCCATCAGCTTATGGCCGCCCAACGACGACTCGATTTCTCGCATGATCTTTTGAAACAACCGGTTTTGCTTCTTGTGACGAGCATCGGACACGATATACCTCATCCATCGGGCGTCCTCTCGACCGGCGTGTACAAGTAGTGAGTAGGCAACGCGGAGATCATGTGGATCAGATGTTGCTAGTGCGTGAGAGTGTAAAATATGGCTGAGTATGGTCGTGCTATGTTCAAGAAACATGCGCGAGTCGATGAGCTTGTAAGCTACTTGGGCTATTTCATGAGGTGCGCTGCAAAAGTCATCTATCGCTGAGTTGTGAGCTACGAAGGGGGTGTGTGCAGAACGTGCAGTGAAAATACAAATTCAGCGATTTTACCTACCCTGGAAACGGACCACGAACCGGATATATCGAGTCGCTGTTCGCTTCACATCTTGTTCGTCACTACAAGGATACCGAAGAATATCGTCTAGCTCTGTTATTAACATCCACGTTTGAGTCAGGAAAATTTCCAATGAAACCTGTTAAGACATGTATCTTTTTTCTTTTCTTTACCAGCATGGAAACTCGTAACGTCGTCGAAGTAATAGTCAATAGCATCAAAGTCCATTTGACTCTCGCTGAAAAATAAAAATTCCCCGGGTGTTGGCAATCGTGGCTTACTGAAAACCACGAATGCTCCAAGCAGATCGCAACAACAAAACGAAAAGAAAGAAGAAGAATAGGCCCGATTTTAGGAAACCCGAGCAAAGGCAAATCATGCTTTTCAAAGTCAGATACCGAAAATAGAGTGTGGGCCTTACTGCCAAAATAAGCTTCTTTGCTACCCTGACTTTGCGAGCAATGAATGCCACCAGCAATTTCTTTGCGTCATTACGACTGCCAACAGCAGCTTCGTATGACTTTTGGTCAGACGAAGTCATGTCGGTGTGGGTGCCTGTCGTGGCCTACTGGGCGTACAGTCTCGCTTTCCACTTTCTGATGAAGGCACAACTTCCGTTCTTTGAAAAGTACCGGATTCACACTGTGGAGGATATGACGAACCGCAACCGCGTCAGTCTGTCTCGAGTCCTGGTCATGGTCAGCCTTCAGCAGCTCATCCAGGTCATCCTCGGACTTTTGGTCATCACACCCAAGGATCCTGTCCTCTTGGCACTCAAAGAGCAAGCCACCTTGCGTCGTCTCGAGAATATAGTCGGCAGTATGGCATCTTTTTTCATCGAGGATACCGCGGTGATATCCGATTTGGGCGCTTGTTTCCTCTATTATATTGCTCGACCTGTAGCGCAGTTCTTGGCTGGCATGTAAGTGTACGTAGGATCGGTGATCTTGGCATTCACTCACTGTATTGTTCTTATTAGGGTGATCATGGATACACATCAGTACTTTTTGCACCGTCTATTCCATTTAAACAAGTTTCTTTACAAGCACATACACTCACATCACCATCGACTCTATGTCCCGTACGCCTTTGGTGCCCTTTACAATCACCCTGTCGAAGGATTCCTTTTGGATACCCTCGGTGCTGCCCTCTCTTTCGAGCTGACAGGCATGTCACCTCGTCTTGCCATGATCTTTTTCAGCTTTTCAAACATGAAGACAGGTACATATTTATTATCGATGACTATATAAGGAAAACAGACAGTTAACTCTGTTGTTGTATGACAGTGGATGACCACTGCGGCTATGCACTTCCTTGGGATCCATTGCAATTCCTGTTCGGTAACAATGTTGTCTAGTAAGTTTTAAGGATCTGTTCTCCGTGGGGCCCCAGTTATCTGATCATCCATTCATTCCAGCCATGATATTCATCACCAGCCATACGGTATCAAAAAGAACTTTTCACAACCTTATTTTACATTTTGGGATTGGTTGCTGGATACCAAATATGTCACGCCTGTTGAGAAGAAGTCTGCCAAGGCCGACTAAGAGGTTTTTCTTCTGATATCTAATTTTCTGCTTTCTGTTAATCTTGTATTAGCTTCTCTAACTGATAGTATCTCCCCCACCCTGTTGTATTCCAGTTACATTAATATATCTAGCTATATAAAATTGCATTATTTGACATGTGCTGATAAACTGATAAAAGTTCTGTATACCATTGTCAATGGGTAGTACTGGAGTAAATTTCTTGATTTAGGTGGTATTATTGCAAGTACTTGGCAGAAGCTCCATAGCTTGGATGGCGGAAACGTGGTTTTTGAATAACTTTTCCGTTGTAGTGTTTGCGTCAAGTTAAAAGTGAAATTTGCGCCATGCTTTAACAAGGATTTACGGTGAAATTGAAACACATTTGCCCTG
>JSYX01000257.1:0-46671 GCA_000787465.1 Thermomucor indicae-seudaticae
CTTTGAAAAGTCTTGCAATGCAGGTGATGTGTGCCTGATGCGACATCGTGATTAAAGCAACAACCTTGACAAAGAAACCCAAGAAAAAAATACATTTTGGCGGTTTCCTTTTTGGGCTTTTACAGGACAAAAAAGGAACACCTTATTTTTTTTAATAAGGCTGTCTTTTAGATAAATGGTAGTTAATCCTTCTTCACACCGTTTGCTGCTCCGGCGGGCGGTGCTGGATTTATGAGGAATCTCCAAGCGGGGAATATGATGAGGATAAACAAGAGAACGATCGACCATCCCGCTTTCACCACAAAGGGTGCTGGTACGGGAAATTCGTTTTCCGAGAATTTCAGGCAAATGATAGTCTCAGTCATGATATTGCATATCATGAGCCAAGCATGAGCACCAAGACGCTTTGTTTTATCGCTGCAGAGCACATCGATAAGTATCTCGCAATCATACTGTATAACCATCACAGGTTTTTCTTACCTCTCAACAAGGTATTGATATACATCCCTTGCAGCGGGCAAACCAAACAGAAACATGAGTATCAGTCGGTAAGTATTGAGAGGATGCTCAGGTGGAACCCAAAGCAAGTATTTCAAGTAGAAGCAATTCAGCTCACATTGCAATGACTATGTGCCGTTATTTATCCAAGGACAGAAGAAGAAATGTCTAGTTGCCACTTACCACGGCCATGAGCGCAATGACACCAAAGTAATTCTTTGGGCTGCTAGTGGCTCTCCACTCAAATCGTGTCCAATCGTGAGGAGTAAACTGCTGCACTGCTCTCTTTGCTTTCCCACGCAAAGACTTGATTTGCTTGAATCTAACCCAGGAATATTGCTATGCAGAGACTTATTTAATGACTTTGTGTAACGAACGCAACCGGTCGGGTCTTGCTTGTCACCTTCATTGCAAAGTATTGGCAAGTCTTCATTCCGAGATAAATACCAGCCCAGTTGCAGAGCAGCACGTCTAAAATCCACTGGAGCCCGCCATTAGTTGAGCAAAATGGTATATATGACCACAAATATGGATGGGCTTACATGGTCCCACCAGCACTCTGCAAAATTGTTCAACTGATGCTGCAACGAGTACTCCAGAAATTCAAATGTAATAGACAAGATCCAGCAGATCCATTGGTCTCTCAGAATAATTGCCTTGCCGTACCAGCCGAGAACGTGCGCAAGCACAAAGACATCCATTTGGTTCTAATTTGATGCAGATCAATATGGATCTGTCTATAAAAGAACGCAAGTATAGGGCGCGTCCATTACTGACCTTTATATTATCCCAAGTCAGACCACAATTTTCTGCGTAGGATCTCTCTGGCAATGCTTTTCCCAATGCCGGATCAAAATAGGTCATCATTTGCCGTGCTTCATCCTTGCTCTATGGGGGCGTTCCCCATTGAGGAAGCAATTAAAAAGGAAGTCCCCTTCGTTTGCACGTTACCAGAAACAACAGGAAAACCAGGACCATTTGATAGAGGACACTTAAACTCAGGACAGCTCGCCAAAACGGTACGCTGGGTCGAATGAATGGGCCATCACGGAACTGGAGCATACCGATAAATACAAAACAACCCATGGCGGCTGAGA
The DNA here is from genome assembly GCA_000787465.1 of Thermomucor indicae-seudaticae. Taxonomy (NCBI): domain Eukaryota; kingdom Fungi; phylum Mucoromycota; class Mucoromycetes; order Mucorales; family Lichtheimiaceae; genus Thermomucor; species Thermomucor indicae-seudaticae. The sequence continues at coordinate 1,596 of JSYX01000257.1, forward strand.
TGCCGAGCTTCACGCTCGTCTCGGTATCTTCGTAGTGTGTCCGAACAGCAGCATAGAAAAGCCATGAGAGTAATATACCGAGCGCCGTCAGAGTATGTGGATGGACTGTAATAGATCATGCATAAACAAAAGAAAAAACAATGCGTCAGTTGACTGGATCATGAAACGTTTGAGGACTGTGTGTCTCTCTACAAGAGAAACGCAGAAAGAAATAAAGCAGTTCTTATGGACCAGATAACAGTAAACGGATGCAAGTACAAAAGTCACTACTCACATACGGTTTCTTCGGCGCTGTCCATAGTCGGACTGTTCCTGGACCCTGGCTTCGAAATGTCAAGTTGTTTTGACTCTAATGGCGCCGCAACTGTGCTCCCCGCTGACATGGCTCAAGTATAACGTTACAAGTAGGCAAAAGAGCAAGGCCTGGTAATCTGAGAGCTCTCCAGAACAAGGAATTACGGATGCTTGTTGAACCAGATCAGAAAAAAGGTACGCTTTTTCCCGGAACTCCAAAATTTTTGATGCTCGGACCAAAGGTGACTGACAGAACAAAGTTTCAAGCTTGACAACCATATCCAGGTAGAAACCGGTCGGTTAGTCCCCAAAGATCCAATCTGACAGATGCTTGTCCGCGGCATCTTACATAATAAAATAAAAAGCGCATCAGAAACAAAGGTGTCTGTTCAATTAGCATATGCCATCCACAACAGATGATGAACGAACTTGAAAGCATCTGAAACATTGAAGTCTTCTATTGATATATCTATGCGTGAATCCGGCTATATCTGTTTGCTTCATTACTATGTCATTAATGTGCAATGTAGGTTTTCCTCTGTGCTTTAGTCGAACGGGAAAATGCAATTTCTACGCTTGAGCCGCGGTTATTAAGTGATCTGCCAAGTCAACTCCTGAAATCCCGGCGTATACGTAGTGACACCTATGTCTTTGTCATCCAGCTCGGGAGATAGACCGCGACAGCTCGCCAAGTAATTCCCAGTGTCAACCGTTCTCATAAACCCAATACCACCGAAAGCGGTCAATAAACATGTTCTAGACGTTCGCAGCAACGATTAGATACCTTATGCTGGCTGTCTTGTTCTTTGACGTCGCGATGAACAAAAATGCATGCTTAGTTTAGTCGCCAACACATTGTAAAGAAGTGCCAATAACACGTTTTCGGAGGTTCTTGAACACGTTCTACTGCCCACGTTCTGACTGTGCCGAGGACCTGGATGCTGTCCCGATGACCAGAATGCAATACGCAGCGTTCTTCAACATCGACAGCACGCTATACAGTCCGTGTTGTCGAGGAAAACGTGTGAACTTTAATATGCTCATGTCCCTTCCTTATATTGCCGCTTCCTGCTGAGTTCAATCATCCATTCCTTCTTGCGCGTTCTGCTCTTACGAAAACATTGATTTGACCCCATTACGGGAGGACCCTTTCGCGCTGAAACTCGCCTTTTGGTTGCTAGCATATACGTTGCTATTTTAGGTCGTTTTGATTATTGGGATGCAGTTAAAGACGCCAATATTCTTTGTTCCTGGATCACACTACAATAGATGAGCGTTTCAGCATATTCTTTGCAGAGACGCTGCCAGCGTAATATTCCCTAATCACCTCTTGCGACCAGAAGAATATCATCTACGAACTAGTTAAAATATTTTGTTACTCGCCTCATCCTGACTAACGATCCAACAAATTTACACCATGGAAACTGCGAAGTAATTAGTTTGCCATTCAGGCTAATGGGATCGTCGGAAATAACGTTGCAGAAAGTCTCCGCCATGTGGGTCAATGCATGGCTTCCTGCTGTGAGACCCAAACTTTGTTTTCCTTGTGCCCAATCTCGATGTCCTTTGAAACCTTTGTTCCACACCATTGACCTTCAGTCTTCCCGAGCTGCATCTAAGAGCATTTGATCCATCATAATAGGTCTAATTGACCGGGTAATCACCTGGTCATTCGAATATGCATAAGTTATTTGGCACGTGCCAGATCATTGTAAGCAGCAGTCAGATGGTTGATGCACCGTCCATTGTGGATGCACGTAGGCGCAATATTATTTAGGCAGAAAGCATGTCACTTACAAATAACGGTCAACATCAGTTGTTAACGAATCGATCAACGTGGAAGCTTTGACAAGGGTCCGATCATCGTTACATCCCTTTTCTTCGGCATAACGCATTTGATAGCTGAGAGTTCACGATACAATAAGGAATTCTGAGCTAGGAACATCAATTGATATGCTTTGGCGAGTCTTACCAAAATAGCGATGCTAAATAAAATTCTATTGTCTGTTTTCTAAAAAGTCCCTGTGCATGGTGCAACGAACCAAAAAGAATCATGTACGACGTGAAGGAAAAGGTGATTCACGCGCCTGTTTAATTGAAATGGTTATACCAAACTTTGCTCTTTTCAGCCCTTCCTTTTTTCTCCCTTTCTCCCTTTGAATAGCAAAACGGCTTTTCCCCTCTACCAGCTTTTTGCAAAACTACTTTCTTTTTCCCAGAATTCCTGCCACTCTCCTTTTACAACCCATAGACAATTCTTCTCTCGAATAGACGGCATAGACAAAAGCCTCAATCTATCTATCTCCCAAACCTCCTGATTCGTACATATTTTTGTCATCGCTCTCCCTTCTTTTCTCGTTGCGATATCTCTTAAAGAATGAACACCCTTCATACCGACAGACGTAGCCCAAGCCGGAACACCAGGAGCCCAAATTTGACCAAGGTACGGTACAGTCCTTCTTCTTTCTCGGTCCTTTGCTCATTCTCTCTTTGTATTCCCAGGCGACCGTAATGCAAAAGTCCAGATCGGAACCAAATTGCACGAGCGCTTCAGCATCGTCATTCAAGACTTCTGTGGCCAACATTCATCCGAAGCGGAAATCAACGGGTAACCTGCGACGGGCTTCATCCATGTACCAGACTTCGGCGGGTTGCGACAGCAACAATCCCGGCCTCAAAGTTAGTTCTCCCTTCTCTCTCTTAAGTCTGCATGTCGAAAACTCAAAACCGAATCGTTCTAGGGTATCTGGAGACCGCCAGGCTGTTGCGAGATTCCCGACATTCTGGGCAAGGCTTATTTGAAACCAAGTCCAGCTGTCGCATTCGAGCTTCGTCCTAACAACCCTTCGAAGCAGATTACTAAGGTAATTAATTGCTCGAATTTTTCTTTTGTCGTGCTTTTAAAAGGGTTTTCTTTTAGCGTCCTTGGTATCCGCCTAACCCGTATTGTGAAATCCCACAACTGCCACCACTCGCACGTGCAGAGAACAAATTCGAAGCAAGAATTCGAAAGCTTCTTCCGAAAACCAATGTTCGCTCAACGGACCCTAGAGCTCGATACACTGATTTCAAAGAAATCGGAACTGGGTAATCAGTGCTTTATACGACCAAGTTGCATGACATGATGATTAAATCAATTTTATCGTTTAGCGTGAACGGCGCGGTTGTACGGGCTGCTTCTCGCACTCAGCCGAATATGCTCTTTGCTATCAAGCGATGCAAGTTGGATCCTGATCGTGAATATCGGGCAGCGATCCTGCGTGAGCTGAAGATCATGGCTAGCGGACACAAAAATCTTATTCGATTATCCGAAGTAACCGTTTGCCGGGACGATATCTGGATCGCCATGGACCTGATGCGATGCTCTGTCTTTGCTGTGCTTTGTCAACGCGGTATCCCCGAGGAACACGCCATCCACATTGCAGTTGAGACTCTAAAGGCACTCAATTACCTCCACTCAAAGGACATTTTGCATCGGGATGTTAAATGCGAGAACTTACTCTTGGGTTGGAACGGCGAAGTCAAGCTGGGTACGTTTTGTGTTTGTTATTCTGTTTGTGTTTGGATGTGCTCACGCACCTTGGCCATCAAAACAGCGGACTTTGGGTTATCTGCACGCATTAGCCGAGGTAATCGAGACCGATTGGGAACCACGAAATGGTACGTAAAAGCTATCACGTCAGATGGATATGCCTAATTGATATTTTGTTATAGGATGGCACCTGAGGTTATTCGCGAAGAGTACTATGATGAAAAGATCGACATGTGGTCTCTTGGTATCACCATCATTGAAATGATGGACCGTGTACCGCCTCACTACCTTATCAAAGATGAGGAAGAGCTTTTCGACATTATCGCCACGGAACCCAGTCCTACCTTCACTTACAGCTATCCAACCATGTACATGCGGGGTCTTGTTGCATGGTTGCTCGATGAAGACGCTCGCAGCCGCCCAAGTGCTAAGGATGTGCTCCTGGTAAGTGCTCTATCTATTCCAATGTAAGCGTGATACTTATTGGCTCTTTTAGGAAATCGACGCACATGTCAAGAGCAACCTCTTGCAGTGCTCAACTGCAAAGGAACTCACCCGCTTCTTGGACCAAGTCTTGCCTCAATACTAAACGAGGTGCCCAATTTGTCTTATTTATGCGCAACTTATTCCCTTTTCCCATTACCAAACACGCTTTCTCCTTCCAAAAAACATACGCCTTATGCTGTTGTTCGAAACACCCTTTACATCAGCCCTATGTTTTCTATCCCTTAAACTTACTGCATACTCTAATCTCTATGTAAAAGAATTCAAAATTTTCTCTTTTCAAGTCTTTTACTTGATAAGTTTTCTCTTCCTATTGTCTTGTTTTTAGAAAAACTAGAATAACATTGACTTTTCCTTTTCTAGGTTTACTGAACATTACTTGAGTGAATCATAGCGGCTATTGCACCCTGCATAGTAAGAGTCTGAACTAGAAACCGAGTCCATAGCAGAGGCATTTTTCCTGTCGAAGGAATCTCCAAAGTCGAGAATAAGATCAAAGATCTGAACAAATTTGTTTAACTTCTGCATATATTGTCCCGTGCCCTTTCTGCTACTGCATATTAGCAACCGACAGTTCAAACGCAATGGAAGCCCTGAACAAGCTAGGATATATCCTGCAGCACCACGGTGCAAGTAGAAAAAAAGTACAAGGCGTGACGCTTGTGCATACCAGCAGCAGAGACGTAAGAGGGCGGCGACTCAATCCTCTCCCTTTGGCATATCCAGCAATAGAGCGACATGGCAAGCGACGCGGATGGAGGCAATTTCTCCATTGGCGGCTTCCTACTTGTCCTGATCAGCCTGTATCTCATCGGCAGTCGGATCCTGCGTCTTTACATGTTTGAGCAAACTGGCCGATCTATTACGCGTCCTCGATCTGTAGCGCAGATCATTGTTCTCGGTGATATTGGACGATCACCCCGTATGCGATATCACGCTGTGTCGCTCGCTGATCACGGCTTTGACGTTGATCTCATCGGCTATGTAGGCAAGTTGGTTTCTTTTTTTTTCCTGCCCAAGACATCCATGCCACTTATACGGCACTCAAAGATACCCCGCCTGGAAGTAGGATAAGTACGAATAGACACATTCGGTTAAGACGGATAAGATCGGCATGGTCCGTTCCCGAAGGATTCCCTCGTCTATTCTACTTGTTATGGGCCCCATTCAAGGCTATTTTTGTCGCGTTGCAGCTCGTGTGGTTCATGGGATGCGTAACACCTTGGCCCAATTATATCCTCATACAGGTTCGGGCAAGTTGGAATTCTTGTTGACTTTCTGCTAATATGTTCCAACGATAAGAACCCACCAGCTATCCCCACCTTGGCTATAGCGCAGCTTGTTGCATATCTCAGGCAAACGTTTCTGGTCATTGATTGGCACAATTTCGGGTATTCCATTCTTAGCATGAAGCTCGGAAAAGATAATGCAGTTGTACGCCTGGCAAAGCGATACGAACAATATTTTGGGCGGTCGGCGTATGCTCACCTTACAGTCACCGAAAGGATGTGGCAAGAATTGGATTCTTGGGGTGTTCGGTAAGTCTTTTCGAGCAAAACGAAATCTAGTATTCGATAGCAAACTCATACTGCTATAGCGGTAAAATGATTGTCTTTAAAGATCGACCACAGCATCATTTTAGGAGGTTGCCAGTCAATGAGATGCACACGGTAGGATGATCTGTTCCATTCCTTCGCTTTCTGTGCCATCGCCTGATGAATTTATATCTGCCAGTTCTTGAAAACGCTTCGTTTAGAGGACATTGTGCGACAACAGACCCTAAGCAGCGCAGGATTTCTTGGAAAAGTGGACGACACCACATCCACACTTTTAACGGAAGATGCACAAGGCTCCGTAAAATTTAAAGCTGACCGGCCGCGTCTTGTCGTCTCTTCGACGTCGTGGACCGAGGACGAAGACTTTTCGATTCTTTTGGATGCAGTCGAAGAGTATGAACGACGCGCTGCAGAATCAAAAGCAGTGTACCCAAAACTCTTGTTTGTTATTACTGGCAAAGGTCCCCGGAAAGCCATGTATGAGGAAAAGATCTCCAGAATGAAGTTGGAGAAAACACGTATTGTGACAGCTTGGCTCGCAACCCAAGACTATCCTTTACTTTTGGGAAGTGCAGACCTCGGCATTTCCCTTCACACGAGTACAAGTGGCATGGATCTACCAATGAAGGTTGTCGATATGTATGGTTGTGGGTTACCAGTTTGCGCTGCTTCCTTTGACTGGTAAGTTTCTACTAGGTCCCGTATGCTTCTATGGTTAAACGACGCCCGCGCTATTTAGTCTCGGTGAACTAGTAGTTCACGGTAAGAACGGCTTCGTATTTAATAACAGCCAGGAACTCGCCGACCAATTTGTGGTAAGACCGTTGCTTGTGTAACCACTTAGAGCGAGATACATGACTTTTGTATTAGGACCTGTTTGTGCGAAACCCGTCTAAACTGGACGAGCTTCGAGCTAATGTTATAAGCGAATTCTCGGAGCAAACATGGGAGAAGCAATGGAGGAACGTCTTAAGCAGCGTCATCAGCCCATGAAGTTATATCAAGAGCTTGTATGTCGTGCTGTCAAGAATGGATATTGAGGAAACTGGGCTCGGCCGGTTCCGAAAACTTGTGGCAATAACAGAACGTAATTTAAACAAAGGTTATCCAGGTGTCCTGAGTATGACCGTCCGCGATGTGTAGGGGAAAACTATCGTATACGTATCTGCAACTAAACTTGCGCCTACTCATCCACCGGTAACTGGGCGATTGTGTCCGTTCTATATGAGCGACGGACATGTCCACCCATAGATCTGAAACTCTTGGTTGTGGAACGACAATTTCGTTTTAAAACGACTGCATATCATCAGCCTTGCTCTTCTTGAGCATTTAGAGTAAATTTCGGAAGTACCTGACCTGAGATCCTCGCTTCCAATTTTAGCAACTGTTCCGAGTGAAGCAAACAGGGATTATTCAGGGTTCTACCAATACCATGTGCGAGAAGGGTTCTCCGCTTGACGAGCGGACAACACAACGTGGGTGTTTGGATTGCGGGCCCTTGAAGCTTGAGAATGTCACACAAAGCGTAGGTATGCAGTAAAGATCGTTGACTCGTGGTCAAAGCTACTCCCGAGCTGCCGCGACCCGGGACATGCATCAAGGTCATAATATGATTTACTGCATGCACATTGAATTTCATTATGCCAGAACAGGCAACAGTCTTGTTGATCATCTCTCTCGTTTTCATTCACGACAAGAATCAGTTTTATGGTTGTCTTCAGGGATCTAAAGAGCGCAAGATGTTGTTGCAAAACGGTATATGGCCAAGGTTAATTATAATTCCAACCGACTGAAGGCTATGGCCTCTATCCCAAAGAACGCTGAATTGTGTCTTGGGATCAATGATAGATCATTCCAGGTTCAATATCCATCATGAACGTGTGAATTGATCACCGATATGATACACGAGTTCAGCGGTTGCTGTTCCGAAGGTCAGGATTCGCCTTAAAACAGCATCGAGTGTTACTAGAGCACGAAACGGACTTGAATCGGTACAGCGACGACGATACACACCTGTCGGTGTCGAAACATTTCTTTGTCAAGCACGCTCTTCGGAAGACCGAAAAAATATAGATATTTTTCCTTACTATGTGTGTAACAATGTAAATCCCCTTACGGGGAACCCACGTTCGATGTGGTGATATTTGTGGTTGATGCTGATCTTTGGAAAATGCCCGGTCTTCCCTGATCTGACCAGACAGATACAACAATCTGGTAGAGATTTTTTGCAGCATTCACGTCTCGATTCCATAGTATACCACAGTGTTTGCAGACAAGGATACCATGGTGAGAGACGCCATCTGAAGACTTCCATTTCTCCAGTGTTCTATTCTGACATGAGTTACAGATTTAACGAAAGGTTAGAAAACGTTAAGATACCAACAAAGGATGTCCATACCTGGGATGACAAATATTCGTCTATCTGGACGACTACTAGTTGGCCCGCTCTTTCCCTTCTTTTTAGGCTGTTGTAAATCTTCCATTGAGAGCTGACCTGTGCCTCTTGATTAAACATTCCATTGCCGAAAGCGATCAATGGCATTTTGCCTTCATTATCGATGGATGTCTTCCGCGGTTTCCATTTGCATTTCTCGACAGTCGGCCTACATGCTGATACCGGCGGTTGAGGCAAAATCCTGACAGTGAACCTGATCTTTTGTCCACAAAGAATCCTGCCAGATCCTTCTGCAGAGTTCTCGACGACTCGTTGTTGTCTGCATATTCGCGGTCGGCTCCCAGAAAGATGTCTCTAAAAGTGGGGTTTCTTGCCAGGTATTCTTCGATACCTACCCCTGCTTTGACTCGCTCCTCAGTGTTCGTTTCCCAGCTACCACCATCGGTAATATGCCTGAACATCAACTGTTGTCCAAAGGCAACCAATAAGTCTCGCGATGGCATTTGGCGATTTGTGTGATATATATGTTCACGAATAAACTTATTAAACTGTTCGCCTTTTTCTGACTTGTAGTGCAATGCTGTAGCGAAACGATCTAAGTCTTCGGTCAGATGGTGGGGCATGTGAAGCTTTGGCCGACTGCTGATGCAACTGTTGCTTTTCTTGCTGGATGGCAGTATGTCGTCGAGAGCGTTCAACGCGTCTGTTAATTCTTTCACTTTCACCTGCACTAACTCGGAGTACTTCCAAAGGCTTGTCGCAACTTTTGACATATATACAAGCGAGACCAGCTCGCCTTGCACCACGAAGCATTTCAGCAGTGTTTGCATTACATTTCTTCTTGCTGAGTCAGTGCTTGACCACTCGCGGTTCAGAAGATCGCTCATAATGACTGGTAGCTGCTGAGCCAGAAGCTTATAGTCGCGTCCAACAAACGATCTCTGCAAACGCAGACTGCTGTCCATCATTCTGTTGAATGCTTTTGATCTGTACTGGCGCAGACGTAACTCAAGCTGTCGTGTTTCATTCTTCTCAAGATAGCCACACGACCCTGCTACAAGGTATTTGGTGTCACCATGCATCAGGATATGGAGGATCTTTACTGGACAATCCTTCGTCACGTCGAACGCCTCCAGTTCCAGCAGAGCTTCACCACTTGTTTTTTTGTAGCCCAGCTCGGTAAGATTTTCGTTCCATGAGCCACTAGGAAACTGTGCACCACCGGACGCATTGTCATTATCGCAAAGTCTTGCTATGTGGGCGACTGTTCTCTGTGGTGCTTCGTGATGCCGGTTTTCTATCTTTGCGTTTCTGGGCTTCCGAAAGACCCTTGTTACAGGCAATTTATGCATGTCGTGGGTTGTCGGCAGCTATGAAGTTCAAAGGGGCCACGACCACGACGATCTCACCGCTTTCAGCTTCGAACATTGGCATCCCTTTCTCCAGTTGTTTCAAGTCGTTTACTATGTCTGGTAGCATGTCCATGGCCGTCAATCTGTTGTGAACGCAGATAAGATGGGTGTTCTCCCGCTTGTTTCGATCTTCCAACGGGAGGGCAGCAGGAACCATGGACCAGCTATCGAACTTGTTCCACTTTTTGGTTATATTGCCGCTTGTATCGTCAGTAAAGATGTTCAATGGTACGACTTTTACTTTTCTACTAGTATTACCTGGCGTGTAGCGGAAGCGAAGGCCGAAGTCAATGTGGTTAGGAGAGAGACTGGGAGAAGTGGAACCGTTTGGTCTATCAGATAAGTCTGCGGATTGACTTTGATTGCGAAATGGTCATAATTCTGCCACAGTTCGTTAGAGTTTAACAACTGAATGCTGTCGACCTCGAGCGAGACGTAAAGAAAATGGCCAGGGTCCTCGGCGTATGGCAATACAATGAAGTAACCATCATTTCGCCCTCCAGTGTAAAAAGCGTCCTGAGAACACCAGCTAATACAAGCATGGGCCATTAATCTTCCATTCATGGTATAGAAGGACGCCAACTTATATATTGTCAAGGGATCAGAAGGTCTTTGCACGAAGTCGCCAACCCAGAACATTCTGACGGAGCCTGTCGTGACCACCGGATGCTTAAAAAGCGGGCAAGTGCGCCATTTGTATCCCTGCGCCAGGCTTGAACGCTGATCCATTGAGCGATCCGGTAGCGCGCTTAATCTATTGGATATTATTGGATTGGCAATCAAGTGCTTCAACACTTCTGATGGTTTATGTATGTACAGGTCAATAGCCTGCGTCTCGTTGCTTTCGCTGTTTTTGGCCGGGATGACCTTCTGATGCTTCGTCAATTTGATAGCTGGTATCTTGTTGGACACGGTTTTTGAATAGTTCATCACTCAATTCATAGATGACACTTTTAGATTTCTGTCTTCGCGCGCCATTTCCATGACGTCCGCGACCAGGTCCAGTATCTTTTTCCCTAATTTGGCGCGAACTGAGGCGATCATACCCGTCAAAGAAAGCACGCAAACGAAATTCCAGCTTGTTGGTGAAAGGGTAAAATGGATTTCTGTTCCTGGCAACCGTTTCCGTAAAGCGCATGGATGGCTCCGCGCTGTTAGTTTCATTCTGTCTTTCGCGGATTTCTTCGTCAGAGCTTTCTTCAACGAACTCTTCCGATGGCCTTCTTGCTGTTCTAAACGTATGGTACATATGACGCTCCCGTTCTACTTCTTCATCTGAACCCTCGGATTGGACAGCGTCTGAAGCGTCCGTCTCAACTTCGTCCTCAGTCTCAACCAAATTTCCTCGGAGCACTTCAGGCACGTTATCCGCCTCCACGACCGCCATAGGATCGAAGTCCACTTCGGTACTCGCAGCCTCGCTGTTGGTGGCGTCAGCTCCCTGGGCAAGCTGAGATGTCGATGGGACGGGCTCAGCCGCCCTTCGCGACTGCTCACTAGCCGCCCTGATCTCTGCATTTTCTAAATGCTTTAGCGACGCCAGATGTCTCGCCCAGTTTCTTTTTCTGCTAGAGCACTGGCAGATGGCGCAGTTTATGATCGTGTTCGTGGGCTTCTTAGTGATGATAGCCCTGAATTTGCCAGTTTGCTGCTTGAATTGAGTTCTGCGTGTTGGACATAGTTTCAAACGTAAAAATATAAATGAAGAAAGCAATGATAGAGCAGGTTTTCTTTTTTCATTGAAATATATCGAGATAACAATACATCACTGCCTGCATCCGCCTTTGGACAAAGCCTTTATGATACAGGTCTAAAACAAGAAAAAGAGAGCGAGTTCAAGACAGTGGATTTCAAAGAATTTCTGGAGGTCGTTCTTCGTCACCGCCACTTCATCCTGTTGACTCATTTGTGTACGAACAGTTGTAAATTTCAAATGTTCTTGAATAAAGGGCCTCAGATAGGCTTGTTCATAGCTAGTACACAGATAGATAGCGTTTAACTATATTTTTACTTTGTCAATCGCTGAACTGGAACGACTTCTCATCCGCGAAATGCAGGTAAGTCTACCAAACATTTCCCAGGCTGCATGTGTGGTAACCAGGTACGTAATCATATAGACTCGGCTGGCATCGCTACTTTGCTAATAAGGTATGCTCTGGTATGCACAGAATGCATGTCATTACGATAAGACTAAACTAAGTTATGTTCATCAGCTGAAGCTGTTTATTCACTTCCAACACCAGGTAATAGAAGGACTAATCCTCTTGTCTCCGTCACATACTAAGTTGTTTCCATGTCTGTTAGAAAATGCTGCTTCCGGCCTAACTTGCGCGTAAGTGATATATAATAATGTTGTTTTTGCGAGCTTCTTCTCTGACTATTGACTTGATTATAACAGATATCAATATGCTGCACTCAGGGCAATATGAAATAGGACTGATGGGGCGGGAAATATTGCGAGTTTGCCAAATAACGCGAGACAACGCAAGGGACACCTTGGCAAGGTCCCCATGTCCAGTCGACGATAGCAAAGTTATCTGTTTTCTCACCCAATAAAATTTCTCATTTTTCCTCCCCAACCCCGCCTGATCTCCTCGAAATAAGGCAAAGAAGTCCTCATCCTCCAGGACGCTAAACTGGAAAAGGAAATGACGATTTTGGGTCCTCCCGCCTCCGGGTGCGTAGTGTCTCCTGGGTCCCTTTCTCTTATTTTCTGCCTTTAGAAGGTAACATTTGACATTTGGGAATCAAGTTATACCTGACTCTTCTTGGTTTTCTTTCTGGCTTCATCCAGTTTGTATGGGCAATCAGACCAGTCGTGTTATTGAGAAAACCAAAGAGCGACGAGCCAACCGGACTCGTAGACGAAGTACAGCAACAGTGGGTGCTCGTTCGCAATCCTCGTTATCGGTATCGCATGCAGAAAGCACGTACTCCCAAGGCAATTACGATTGGATAGATCCAAATTCCGTACCTTCAGCATCCGGCAGTGCAGCCATCGAATCGGCCATGGCAGCAGCGGTCGCGGCAGCAACAGCAGCAGCAGCAGCAGCATCGTCTTCCTCATCGTCAACTACCAATGCAGCAATATCACGTCCTCCTACTGTGTCGGATTCACCTGCCATAAGCACGAGCTCAGATACCACAAGTCCTTCGCCGCAACCAACTGTGAGCGTATCAAGGGCAGCAGTTCCGAGGCGTAAATCCATATCAGAAGTTTTCATGAAGAGGAAAGGAAGTTTTAGTCGCAACAATGTCTCGGAGCAGGATTTCCGGGAGTATGACAGACTGCAAAGACAGGTGAGTTAGGTAACATGCCTATATTTCACCTCTATTCTTTCATTTCTTGTATGGTATTGTTAACACAAGTTTTTTTGATTGATTACAAGCATTATCTACTCAAAAGTGCTAGAAAATCCAATGTATGGGCCCCGATCGATCAACCATCTGTTATTGTAGATATCGGTACCGCCAATGGTATCTGGGCTCTCGAAATGGCTGCGACGTACATCAACAGCAAAGTGATCGGGATCGACATTAAACCGCCCTTGATGCAACAAGGAGGCCCAAAGAACCTAGAGTTCAAGGCCGGCAACGTTAATGAATCCTTGCCACTGGAAGACGGGACGGTCGATCTGTAAGCAAGAGAGAGAAAGTGATGGTTGCCCCAAAATTGTTGATGATGATGAACGATATATCACTTGTTAGCCTGTTTCAAAGGAGTATGGGACAGATCATTCGGAAAGACAAGTGGCCTCATGTCCTGAGCGAGATGTACCGCGTTCTGAAACCAGGAGGTTACATTGAGCTCCTAGAAGCTGATCTATGGCACCACAACCCAGGACCAGTGCAACAAGCACTTGATACGTTTATGCAGGAGCAATGCGCTGAATGGGGCCTCGATTTCGTTTTCACGGAGTCCCTGAGTTCATGGATCGAACAAGCTGGATTCGTGGATCTTAAACAACGAACACTGGATATTCCGATCGGGGAATGGCCACGCGATCCAGGTAAGAAGATCATCGTCCGCCTCAAAGTTTATAACAAGTTTAACCCTCATGACTATTATAGAGCTGAAGCAATTTGGGTTCATTAACAAGGAAACACAAAAGGCATTTCTGAGGAATAGAAAGAATTTTTATGTATCAGCATGGGGAATATCCAGCGAAGATTATGACCTGGCCGTCCAAGAAGTAATGGAGGAGTTTGAAGAATACCACGGATTTACCCGCTTTAATTGCTGGATCGCACGGAAACCGTAATAATAATCAAATTGTAACATAATATTAGCTTTCTCGAGCGCAACAATTCCATCCACCCGTCCCTCCCTTCCCTTTACCCCACCCCATCTTATGGTATTCTACATGATCTATCCTTGGATTTTGCTACCACACTGAATCTAAATCAAATGTTTGCGCTACTTGGGAATCAATTTTGCATGATCGATATTTGCGCTCTATTGAAAAGGTGGTTTGCGTCTATTGAGTAGAAATTACGCGGTTGACAGCTTATTTTGCACCCCACTTACTACTTGGATCCCCGCAGGCTTGGTCGCTCCCGATGCAAAAAGTACTCGCGAGCAGCATCAACAAGAAAGTGATGAGTTTTCGTTACGCTAACACACTTGCTCTTACCTATCGTATTAGAGAACCACGTTATTAATAACTTCACGACTCGTTGCATTAACGACTTGACACTTCCAAGGTCAACCACATTATGAAGCGGCGGCGTGATCTACGTCTCTGTCTTCGACAGACGCCTTCCCAGCGCCTGAAACTAAAACGCTACGGTGACCGGAAAATGGGTCACATATCGCTCTGCACTATGATCCCCCCCTTCATGACCCAGCATTTGGATTGGTTATTGCAAAGTCCTAGTCTAAGACAGTAAGACCATGTTGCCCGTCCATTTGTGTGACCATACATGCGTCGGACGGTGCTGATCGCCAGGTGTTAACACGATAGACGCTTATATCATGTGGCGACTATCTAATGGTTTCTTCTGTATCATTAGGCTGTTTAGCAAATAGTCAATATCTTGTCTTCCCGCGTGCAGGGAGGGCCGTAGGTTGATGAATGCTCTATGAAGACGGCAATGAACCGTCCTGACCTCCCAGCAGCAAAGCATGTATCCTTAATTAATAAACGGCTTGCTGCATTCTAACTCATTCTAACCGTTTCCTTGTCATTATTAATCCCCTGCAAGCTCTCTGACCATTGTTATGTTGATGATCAAGCTCTGCCATGATGTCGTGATTCAACACTACGTCTTCCCTAGTCTCGTCGAGCCATCCACAATTATAGTTTCGTCGTCAAAACCCAGATTTCGTTGGTTACGTCCACTAGCACGATTAAACGAGGTTCTCGTTTCGGATATAAACTGAACACAGCATATCAAGGAGGAAAGAGATATTTCATTCTATAATTATTCAACAGGGTCTTTCTTGAAGGATATGATACATGTTTATCCACAAAGCATAAAAGAAAAGGTCGGGGAATACGATTATTAAGATATGGTTCTCCGGGAAACTTGAGTTTCAACAACGAGCTTTTGACCATGAGTGTATAGAGATCCAACAATGACTTGACGCTTGACGACTTCAAGATCCTGCTTCGCCTTTTGGATTAAAGCCTGAATTTTGTCGGGATCGGTTTCTCCTGCATGGGCTTTAAAAGCATCGCGCGCGCGGCGAATCGTATAATCTCGAAAGTTGTAGGTTGGAAACTTTCGACCGTAGCGCATAAAATCACGGTAAAGCGCTAGGACCTCAGACCGTACTGCTGGATTTGCCATTGGGAAGAAACAAAGATTTTGGGATACTGTAAAGCGCTTGTTCGGGATTTTCTTGCCGGGAATCGGCCCAATCGGATTCCTGATTATCCGAAGTTGAGCTGATTAAGCTTGGCATATGAAGAAACAGAACTTGTTTACCTAAACTAGATAGCATGCACAATGCTTGTATACGGCGTTTGTCAAATGATGGATAATGAGCAAGAAAAAATTTAGCAACTCGATTTGATTGACTTTGATCTTACGACAACTGTAAGCCTAGTCATATATAAGCATTGGATGTCCTGACTCCGGCAACGTCGAGATCTCGCACACTTGCAAGCAAGAAAACGTCTCTACATCACGTTTTTAAATCTTAAGCAGTTCCTTGAGTTAAGATCACTGGTTCTAGCCACCTTGCTTAAGGAGTATAGGCACCGTGCTTGTATGTAGGCTTTTACGATGCCATTGCGTAGCTCAATGTCGTCACACAAACTCAACGACAGGGAACTTAAATTATTTTACTGACAAAGGAAGTTGGAAGCCATAGATTTAGCTTAGTATACTAGATGCTCGACACCATGCTCAACCGCAATTGTTAATATCGTGCACAAACCGTTCAAAAAGTGGTATTTAAATGAAGTCATCTCACACAATGTTCAAATCGTATGACACTGATATAACGCCTTTAATGCAGCGTTTTTGGCAGAGAAGCAATAACTTCTTTCAGCATCACAGTCTATCTTTCTAGAAACTTGACAAACAAGGAATGCTGTGATATAGGCATCTTTAACAGATTCATAGCCCACGATTTCTGTTCTCACACCTTCACAAATTCAGATTCCATAAGGGGCCTTTACCATGATTTCGGCCATTCGTCTTCCGGACAATCAAACAAGCTGCAACAAGAGGCGTAAATGAAGGTTTCCGTGAGGCTGCCATAGCCCTTTCGATCAGCACTGGCCGTCCTTGTCATGACTAAATCAATTCACGCTAGGCTGTTTCAAGAAGCCTGTCATTTTGACATATGTGAATCTTCTCCTCCCTTTCACTCAAACTTTTCGCACATTCCAAGACGAAGAATCATTCACAATTCCGCATGAAAAACATCTTCTAATAAAGACCGGGATGCCCTTACGAGTTACAACTCCCAAATTTGGAAAATGGGCAGCCGAACATCCGCTCTCTTTAATTATCGTTTTTGTATGTTTCGAACGAATCAGCGCTTATCAGGTCTGCGGTCATCAAATAAGAAACAGGTGACATATCATATCAAAAACAAAAGGGAAAGCACTCGGAGTGCTAATAGGCAAGCAGAGCTGGCCCAGCACAGTGTGCCGGGCACCTTACCATTCGCAAAACGCAGTCTTTACCTGTAACCTGGACTGTATCAGCATTTACTGGCTCATCATTGACCATCTTCCGGAAGAAAATATGAAACTGCAACCTCCTATTCCCCTGATTGAAGCAAAAATTAGGCTTACTGATCCGTCTGAATATCATGATTCCAACCTGTTAGACTTATTGTATATTCTCGAAGCCGAATGTGAAACCAGATGCCATATTGCTAACAACACCAACAAAATTTTCTCTAAACAGCTGAGGATCCAGTTTTCCCCAAGAACCACATGAAACAGACAAGTTGCATGAAACTTATGGCTGACAACATCAGACCGAATAAAATGGACTAAAAACTCGTTTCTGTTCTTTTGCCTTCTTTCTCTTGCTTTTTATTCCTTTTCGCAAAGGCAGTCTGCCTTTCGTCGCTGCATGTGAACGTCATGTCGGCTTGTATATATTCAAGAAAAGGTGCTTTTATTTCAGGTCAAAATGCACGCGATATTCAGTCAATGATGGCTTTTATTCAAGAAAAAGATGAACAAGTCTAGGCAAAATGAAGCACTTTTTAGCTCTGGAGGCCAATGTCATCCAGACCCAAGGATCATGACGTGGACGTGGTATTTCTTTGATGCCCACCCTCACCGGTGGCTAGCCGGATCATCGACTCCCCTTTTCTAGGAAGAGAGATTTGCCTCGCCCTCACTTACCTGAGGATCCATCGTGGGCGGTCGTCCCTGCAGAAAAATATCAATCGAATGTACTGACTATCCTCTTTGAAAAAGGAAAAAGCAAGTCATCAAAAGGAACGAAGAAAAGGAGATGAGCTGTCAACGCGATTTGTAATTATTCACACACTGTCAAAAATTTTTTTACTTCGCAGAACAAAGAGCAATCAAAATGGCCGCAGAAATGCTTCTGCTTTTGTCGTCTACCATGAGCGCATCCGAGTATTCCCTGTTCTAAACAGGGAAAGAAATCTCGTCACCTAGAGTCATGCGTCTATGTAATTATCCCACTTTGCCGAACAGTTTTGCGTCAGACATAACAGAGATCTCTCAGTATTCAACAAAACAAATAATGCATGTGCATTCTTCTTGACAATGCCGTTCCCTATATACTCCATACGTCTTCTATTTTTCCCCTGGCTGGCTACCAATATGCCCTATTTGAAATCTTGTCTGCACATCCACATGCAGCAAGCAACCAGCATATCCACCGCATCTGGTTCCCATTTTCACATGACATCGACCACTTTATTTCTCCAGAGTCCTGTGATCCGTCGTTCAGGTTAGACTCGTTTGTTTTAAACTGCTTGAGATGGTCATGTCATAAAGCGACCATAATAAAAGTGAAAAAGAGCAACAATCATATGCAACTTCATTTGGTAGCGTGAATATCAATTTGTTTACCGTATGTGTAGTAATTCAACTCTAGAGAAAATCATTGCGCTCTTTCCACTGCTCCGTCATGCAGAAGTTCTGCACCAGGCTCAATCGTCATCATCTTTTTTTCCTGAAAACCAATTTGTTGCCGTGGCATAACTTATACATAAAAAATTCATCATGTCCTTAACAAGCTTTGCCGTTGACTGTCATGGTTAGTAATCCTGATAGATCTAGAAATACAGCATTACATTGATGGCGACCCATAATGCGGGCTTCATCTAAGGTAAAACTGTTTGGCGAAGTGGGATAATTACGTAGGCGCATGGCTCTGCATAAAAGGATTCCCCTCCCTCTCTAGAGACGGAAAGGATCGGACGCACCCATGGAAAATGATAAAAACAAAGGCACTTTCTACGGCCATTTTGGTTGGTTTATGTCCTCCAGAGTAAAAAGATTTCTTTGACAGCGTGTAAAAAAAATACAAAATCGCGTTGACAGCTCATCTCCTTTTTTCGTTCCTTTTAATGAAATGCGTTTCTCCTGTTTCAAAGACAGTCGCCCGTACGGTTGATCGGCAGGTACGACCGGCATCGACGGATCTTGCAAAACAGACGATTTTCAGCAAAGTCCCCAGCCGACTAGTCGATTGCTAACTTCATTTTCTTGCGGCTATGATAGCACAGCCCACAAATATTTACTTTGGTTACAGACGACAACCCACGATGGATCTTCATGTAAGTCGGGCTCATGTAAGTCCCCTTTCATAAAGAAGGGGATCAAATGATCCGGATAACCACCGGTGAGGTTGGGTATCGAAGATACACCACGTCCACGTCGTGATCCCGGACTCTGGATGACATTGGGCTCCAGAGCTAATAAGTGCTTCATTTTATATAGTTTTGCTGATATTTTTATGAATAAAAACCATCTTTGACTCAATGTCGCGGGCATTTTGACCTGAAATAAAAACACCTTTTCTTGAATAAATATATCTTCATGTGAAATTGTGAATGATTATTCGTCATAGCATGTGCGAAAAGCTTGATTGAAAGGGAGAAGATTCACGTGTATCAAAAATGATGTACTTCTTGAACAGTCTAGCTTAAGTTGAAGCATATGATAAAGTGGTCCCTGTGTTGATTTTGAACGAAGCAACGGCTGCCTCCCTTGAAAACTTTTATTCAGATGTCTTGCTCCAGGGGGGTGTTTGTCAGAGGAACGAATCGTCGAAAGCGTCAATTCTCATAGAACCAGATTTATGAAGGCGTGATACAGCGTTAGGAAACAAATCCTTTCAACGACAACCAGGTCAGGTTTGCATGTCCTGAAGAGGAATGCCATCGGCGCGTTGGCATTGTTCCAACAAGGTGACGTCTCTGAAGGCTACCATGCGAGCTTTTGTTGCGATAGCTTGCGTAATACTGACGTTTCACGTACTGTAACTATGACATCTACAGCTTCTGTCTTCGGCCGCCGTCATGGACGTCACGGCGCCGAATATCAAGGCAAACTACTGCGATGAGCAGTTATATTTCTCGTACTGGAGTAAGCATATTGAAGTATAGTTACACCATTTAGGCAAGCAGCGAACAATGAGATTTTTACTAAATTGTAATGGATGTCATGACCGTGCTTATGTGGTCGCATAAAGGCGTGGATTTGGACCAATCCTCAAGTTCTGCATGACTGCAGAGGTTTTCTGGAAGCCTAAAGCAAGGTCCGACTTCGTGTCACTCTCATTTCCAGCACAGAACGATGGCAAGTCCTCTGACATCAGAGCAGGAAGCTGCATTGGTGCAGGAATGGCTGAGACTCGACAAGGTAAAGACGGAAAAAGGAGAAAACAGTAGATACTCGTATTCTGTAAACCGAGGCGGATTTCTGATCTTTTTCGGGATGGCAGAATGAAGAAACGCGTAAAGAGATTACAGATCTGTACGAAGCCGGCAATCATGAGGAATTACGGAAACGCTTGGGATCGCGCATCGAGTTCGGAACAGCAGGTGCAACGTTCTTTTTCTTCGGCTTGTCGAATGAGACACTGACGCGTAAGCAACGAAAACCGCAGGCTTGCGTGCGAAAATGGAAGCAGGTTTCGCGCGAATGAATGACTTGACAGTACTTCAGACGTCTCAAGTAAGCCGGTGCGGCAGCAAAAGAGCGCAAAACTCTAAGCGATGATTCAGGGATTAGCCAAATATCTATTGGAAACAGTAAAAAATGCCAGAACTCGTGGAGTCGTCGTTGGTCACGACCACCGACATCACTCTGTTGACTTTGCAAAGTTGACAGCAGCCGCTTTTATTACCCTTGGATTTCGGGTATGGTATTATCGAGATTATGTACATACTCCTTTGGTGGTAAGCAAGCTTGAAGGTACACATTGCGCGAACGGCCAGAAACAGATGATACCGGCTTACTCTGCTAGCCTTATACGGTCAAAAAATTGCAAGCTGCAGCTGGTGTTATGATTACTGCTTCCCACGTATGTAGTAAAGCATCAAGGAATGGTTACCATCGTCTTACGATAGATGTCTTTGTAGAACCCTAAACAGGATAATGGCTACAAGGTGTAAGTGAGTTGATGCCATACCCAGTTCCCGTAATTTAATCATAATAGTGTAGCTACTGGGAAAACGCGTGTCAGATCATACCACCGCACGACAAGGGTATTGCTGCCACAATCGAGAAGAACTTGGAGCCGTGGAATTGGGACTACGACCTTGTGAACTCGAGCGAACTTTGTCGGGAACCGGAAGGTGTCATTGACAGTTACTTTGAAGAGTTAGCGACATTGTCACAATACAAGTAAGGACATTCATGCTATGTTAATCGTGTCTACGTCAACTCATTGTTTGATATCTAACCGGTAGATCGGACAACGGGCAAGACGATCTCAAATTCGTATATACGGCAATGCACGGTATCGGAACACCTTTCGCCAAACGAGCATTCTTATGCTTTGGTCTTCCGCCTTTCATTACTGTGGACGCTCAAATCGATCCGGATCCAAATTTTTCCACCGTTGAGTTTCCTAATCCCGAAGAGGGTAGAGGGTCGCTGGTAAGTAAACTATAGGCCATACAATGATTTCTTGTATCGCTACCTCCTACGGCTCTTTTCCTTATAGAGTCTGGCGATACAAACAGCGGATCAATACGATGCTACTCTAATCCTAGCAAACGACCCTGATGCTGATCGTCTAGCCGTCGCAGAGAAGATAAAGTAAGATTGATCAGCATTAAGCATAAGAGTGGCGCTAAGAATTAAATCGAAACTAGTGATGAATGGAAATTGTTGAACGGAAACCAGATTGGCGCCATCCTCGGTGCTGCCTGCCTGGAAAAAGCCAAAATGGCAGGCAAACGGACAGGTAAAGCAGGACGAAACAGTAAATTGGTATTGATTTCTGTTCTTACATGGATAATGCTTCCAGATAAGCTGGCCATGATCGCCAGTACCGTGTCATCCAAGTTCCTCCAGCGCATGGCTCAAGTAGAAGGGTTCCGCTTCGAAGAAGCACTGACTGGGTTTAAATGGATTGGCAACAGAGCGATTCAGCTAGAAGCTGAAGGTTACGAAGTGGTGTTTGCTTATGAAGAGGCTATTGGCTTCACGATTGGTGACATCGTAAAGGACAAGGATGGCATCACTGCCTTGGCTTTCTTTGCGGAATGGGCCAAGCAACTAAAGAAGCGTGGCTACACTGTATACGGATATCTAGAGTCCCTATATCAGAAGTACGGCTATTTCGTGTCAGACAATTCATACTTTGTCTGCGCCGAGAAGGAAGTAATTAAGGCCATCTTTGAACGAATTCGTTATGGCACGAATACGGCAAGTGTTTGACCTGTAAAGTCAGGGATTGTCGCTAACATATTGCGTTGCAACTAGATGCGTAAAGACACGGTATGCATGAACTAGGCAAAGAAGTTTAAGAGTTGCTAAGGCCTTTTAAAAACAGCTCAAATATCCAGAGACCGTGGGAGGCTGCAAAGTCGTAGGTGTGCGCGATCTTACTGTAGGTTACGACTCCGGCACTCCAGACAATAAGCCAGTGCTTCCAGTGTCAGCGTCGTCAGAAATGATTACTTTTCACTTGGAAAACGGGGCCGTGTTTACGATTCGGACAAGGTATGCTATCCAGTGACGGGGACGACATTACTTGGTTTTGACACCGGATACAGTGGCACAGAGCCCAAAATCAAATATTACTCGGAAATACGTGGCAACTCTGAAGAAGAAGCAAGAGCAGAGTTGGCAAAAGTAGTTCAGGCAATCGCCACTGAACTAGTCGACTATGAGCTCTATGGCATAAAGTGGCGCCGACAGTAACTTTAATTTTTGCTACAGAAAGCGAGTGTCGCTGCAAAGTAGACGAAAAAGAAACTATAAAACCTGATGAACAACGCGATTTAGATCAGACATACGCTGATCTCGTTCTCATTGATCATTGCTATATTTACTGCTTTGGTTTGAAAGGAAAGATTTTTGCGCACCGACTGAACTGTGTGAACACGCCCTCACGCTTTGCTCCTTTTTCTTTTCTTTTGCCTCTCTACTTCCCTTGCTCTCCACTTCCCCTGTCCTTTTTTTTGACTCAACTTGAACTGTGCCTGTTATAAAAGAAGTCTAAATCTCACTTGAGCAAGAATCTTGACAAGATGACGTCTGCTTCGAATGGTCAGATGAAGCTTCTGGACCCTCCAGCTCAGTTACCTTTACAAAGCAGCGGTGTAACTGAAGCACAGCCGTTGAGTAAAGATATAAAAATGAACACACGTAAGACGCGTCAGAGAACTACGTTTCTTGGTGCTCAAAATGCTGGGAACGCGCTAAAAATCAAATTTTTCCCCACCTCAGCGAAACCTGAACTGTCAAAGAAACCCGCAAGAGATGACAAAATGTCCGTACACAGATCAGTAGATCAAAGCTCCTTACAAAGCAGTAATCATGATATGAATGGTAGCATGGTCACTAATGGCAACCAAGATATTGCGCCGGACGCACAACAAGGCAAGTCGTACAAATAAGGAGAATAATATTCATGTGGACAAGGCTTTAATAAACAGACTTATCTTTAGCTGCAAATAAGGAAGTACAGGAACTGGAACCAAAAGGCAAAAAACGGAAACGAATAAGTAGCAGTAATGAATCTGATGCGAAGATACCCAAGGTAAATGGATTGCTTGCTATTACTACCTGTCGCTGTTCTTATTGTTGAGCGATCTTTTGCAGAAATCACCTGCAACAGCATCATCATCCAAGAGCAATGTATCAAAGTCAAAACGCCGTGCAGCAAGCCCTGGTTCATACGATCCCTCTGTTGAGCGGCCGCGAAATGTTGAAACAGTCATTTATGGTCGGTACCAAATCGGAACATGGTATTACTCGCCCTATCCAAGTGAATATGGTGATAAGATGGACAAACTATATATTTGTGAGCATTGCTTAAAGTATGCAAGTGAAGATGACGTGATGCGAGCCCATAAAGTATGCTTCCCTTTCTGTTGGACTCTGTCTGTCGTACTCACTTTTGTCTCGTGCAGCTACATTGCAAAAAGCGAAGGCCGCCAGGACGTGTCATTTACCAGCAGGGTAATATCAAAGTGTACGAGATTGATGGAAAAGAGCACAAGGTGAGAATGTCTGAAGATCTCATAAAGGGCCTCAAAATTCTCATACAATTTCAAAGCTTTATTGCCAAAACTTATGTTTAATGTCGAAATTATTTCTGGAAACCAAGACACTTTACTATGACGTTGAGGGATTCAAGTTCTACGTTTTGACTGAGCAAGACCGGACACTGGACATGTTTGCTGGTTACTTCTCCAAGGTAAATGGCTAACCTAACGGCCCTCTAAAGATAGGCAATTGAATGCAATTTTTTGCGGTCAATAGGAAAAGATTTCATACGACAACTACAACTTAGCATGTATTATGGTTCTGCCACCCTATCAAAGAAAAGGTTACGGACGCTTGCTGATTGAGCTGAGTAAGTCTGGTATGAAAGAAACCATAGGAGAAGCAAGCTAAGTACTTGCCCCCTTTTGTAGGCTACGAGCTATCCAAACATGAAGGCGTCATTGGTTCCCCGGAAAAGCCACTGTCCAATTTGGGAGCTCTTGGATATCGCTCATATTGGTCGTCTACTTTGGTCGCGGCATTAAAAGGATTCCGAGGTCAACTGAGTATTCAAGAACTGAGTAACCAAACAGGCATCCATCCCGACGACATTATCTCCACGTTGACAGAGCTAGGGTTTCTGAGATTCTGGAAAAAGGAATTGGCGCCTCTGCCAGACAATCATAATTCTGAACAAGAAATATTACCGAACGACACTCCAAGAGGAGTTGTCCAGGTGTGCATTACACCGAAAATGTTGGACGAGGCAGTGACACGCCATCATCTGCGCCTTGAACGAAAAGTCGACCCATCACTGATAAAATGGAACTGAATATTGTTTATTTTGCCTTTACCCACTCATGTACATGTCTTTTTTATTGTTCGACCTTTGATTGTAAACTTCTACATAAATATGGACTATTCTTATGGTGTTGTTTAGTATTTGCAATCCTGGAATTTCTCCAATTTGCGTTTCCGTCGGTCTTCTGTCAGCAAAGGCTCTTGAAAAATGACCACCAAGAAACCGGTCAGGTACAATCAGGCACCAGACACTGTGTTGTCCTATGACGACCTAACCGAACCTACCTTCTCAGAGTGTGGGTCGACGGATGTTTCGACATGATGCATTACGGTCATGCCAACGCGTTACGACAGGTAATGAGCGAGAAAGCTTCGTATTTCCAGAGCATTCGATCGACAAATAAACGACGGACAATAGGCCAAGGCTATGGGTGATGTTCTGATAGTCGGTGTACACTCGGATGCCGAAATCGCCAAGAACAAGGGACCGACTGTGATGAAGGAAGAAGAACGGTATTGTTCTAGTGTGTCTCTGTGTGAAAGAACGTTCTTTTCTAACGTGGGACCAGATATGCGGCCGTGGCAGCCTGCAAGTGGGTTGACGAAGTCGTGCCGAATGCGCCATACAACACGACAGTGGAGATTCTTCGGCAATACGACATCGATTTCTGTGTGCACGGTGACGATATTACGACCATGGCCGACGGCACGGACTGCTATCAAGCTGTCAAGGAGGCAGGTCTGTATCGAGAGTGTAAACGTACAGTGGGCGTGTCAACAACCGAACTCGTGGGCCGTATGCTGTTGATGACCCGAGACCACCATAAGCGGGGCGAGTCCTCTATTGCCAACGTGAATGTAGAGGATCTGGGCTCGTTTAGCGTGACCCAAGGTCAAGCGAGGACCACGATCTCGCACTGCTTGCCAACGTCAAAACGGATCGTTCAATTTTCGGAAGGACGTGAACCGAAAGAGACTGACCGGGTTGTGTATGTGGATGGCACTTTTGACTTGTTCCATGTGGGTCATATCGAATTCTTGAAACGAGCCAAGGCGTTGGGCGATTTCTTGATTGTCGGCCTGCATGATGATCAGGTGTGGGAAAAAGAACGCGATATTTTCAGTGAAGCTTGAAGCTTATGCAAAGAGTAATGATAGACCGTAAATGCCATCAAAGGCTCCAATTATCCTTTGATGAATTTGCATGAACGGGCCCTCAGTGTTTTAGCTTGTCGAGTAAGTATATTGCAACCACCGCGGTCAATGCCACAACATGTTAATTTTTCTGTCACTTGCTTTTTTAGTATGTGGATGAAGTCATTATTGGTGCGCCATACAGCGTAACGGATGACATTTTGAGCAAAGAATATAAAGTGCATGTCGTTGCCCATGGTAATACCCCTGTTGAGCCTGATTTGGATGGCAGAGACCCGTATCAAGTAAGCACGCATCCCGAAGACACGCGAAGAGCAACGACCAGCTCACTCAAAGTGATGGCTTCTAGTTGCCCAAAGAACGTGGCATATACCAGGAAATAGAGAACCCAAATTCTACCCTGACTACCCAAGGCATTATTAACCGCATAATTCAGAACCGCGTCATGTAGGTAGTAGTCTTTCGAGCCTCTGTCACTCATGGCGTCACCTGACTTATGGAACGAAAAAGGTTTGAAGAGCGGCAACGAAGAAAGAATGCCAAGGCCGAGCTCGAAGCTCAGAAAGAAGCGGAAGAAAAAGCAAAGCGAGCAGCGGCTTCTGGAGCTTGATAACTCAAATTTATTCTGGTACCTCTTTACTTGAATACAGCATTTGGGATCAAACAACAATAATAATAACACGTAGACTAAGCAATAAGAAGAGCGCTTGCGAATGCAAAGACCAACACCAATGCAGACACATGAGCCGTGTGATTGGCATTATTCGTAGAAGAGCCCGAGCTTGGAATTCTGGTAGATTGAGGCTGACCATTAGGTAGCACCGTGAGACGGGCCGTGACAGTCGTGTATGCTAATCATTTCATGGTTTGTTATATACTGTCTTGCAGTATATGTACCCAGAGTTGCCCTCTCTTTTTACCTGTAACGGTGACCTCATGTTCTGCGTTCGAATGAGGGGTACTGCTTGCTACAGAAGCTTGTTGCTGTCTGTTGTCGAGGTTATCTGACATGACTGCAAAGACTTTGCCCCGTTGCGCTTTTGCTTTGTTTTCCAGTGGATCTGGAAGGAGGTCATCTGTGTTTTTTGAGGCGTTGAGAGTAGGCCATTGATCTTCTTCGCACTGGTCATGGCATTCGCTGTCATCTTCGTCTTGTATACAGTCATCCAAGCATGATCGCGTTATATAGGCTAAAGCGCCGTGTGGGCTTTAATGTGCTTCGTATTAGTTGAAGAATCAGACAACTTACTACAATCATCCATACAGGCAACGTCATTACTGCGACAATCACAATCGGCGGATACTTGGCAAGTAACCAAGAGAACAATGACAAGCCAATAGAAATATTGCTTCATCGTATTCGTAAGTGCCGTTTCGAAAGAACCAGACATGCCGACACTTTTATATCTTATACGAGCAGCAACTTGCATATTAATGTTTTTGATGCTCCCTTTTTTCTTTCATTGCGACCGTTCTGGTACACCAGTCGCTGCGATAGTTGCGATTTGGATGCTTTTTTTCCAAGCTGCCGGTTAAGCTTCAGTATTTACTGCCTTGCAGATGAAAACTTTTTGCGACTAAATACAAGGCATAATTGTTAATCCTTCTATATTAGCCTCCTTCTCGGTCTTGCTTCTGACCACGACTCATGTAGGGAACGGCCAAATGTGTCCTTCTAGCAATTCCACTGCGCTCTTATTAATGTCGCTAGTTGTATATGTTCTCTTGAAGGAGAAGACGGTCCGATCTGTAATTAGCAGATGCGGACAAAATTTCGCTAGTGGCACGACGTGTGACAGCAATGGAACCACTTGGATAAGGACATTGTGGCTCCATCTCGATGTATAAGGCAGGACAAAAGTACACTTATAGAATCAAACTTTGTCTTTTATGTTTGAACCAATGCAGCGAATTCTTTTAACTATCATTATGGTAAACTTGGCGTTCGAAGGTTTAACTGGTGTGTGCATCTCGTTACAGTGCAAGCGGCCATTTTCGAATAATGTGATAGAAAAGACTATCTCTTTCGTCCTTAAATATAAACCTCGACTTCAATCAAGTAATAGTGCAACTTCTGTATTACAGATATTACGAGTAACATTGCACATGACACATATTCCCCACCAGGAGAGATTGCCTTGTGTGACCTCATTAAACGAACAATAAATGTGTGACGCGGCGAAGCTGGTCCGAAATCTTACACTCACGTCTATATCGAGGAAAAGAAGAGCGCTTTGCTTAGAACCCGCATGTGTATGACTGTTGCCGAGATCACACGTCCGGCGTCTCATAAAACTGGGTAGATTGTGCACCATTCAAAGCAGCCAAAACTAATTGAACTAACATGCTTTTCCAAGGAGCCTGTGCTTTACTACCACTTATTTGTTAAGCTCAGCTGGAACTAATTCTGTTGCATAATCAATTCTTTCTGTACGGTCCCTCACAATTATGATATCCGAGTGTTTTTCACAAACTAAGTTCTGTTGTCTGTCTGAGGAAAAAGCCAATTGAAAGGCTTGATTTTTGCTGGGGTGGCTGATATTGAGCAATTGCGATTACTATTGAAGTCCTCCTATATATGAGGCATATTAAAATTGATGACGATCCTTTGCAGGGTCTTGTCGTAATGATGGTACCAAGATAGTCTTTTTGGAATACTATCACATTTTTTCCATGTCGTACATGGTTCCGGTGGAGTATGAATTCATATATTATTGTCTCGGCTTTTCTACCAGAAACACGTCTTCTTTTCTCTTTACCCTTCGTCTCCATACAAGACTGTGTCTTGCACTCTTCCCTTTCCTTTTCCTTCGAGCAAGATGTTCAAGAAACTCATTGCCTTCCTTTATCTTGTGTTTGTACTCCAATTGGCCCAGGCGGCCTCTATCACCATCACTAGCCCCAAACCTGGTCAGAAATTGACTGCAGGCGAAATTTTCGAGATCAAATGGTTGGTAAAAGGAATAGGCTGATGTCTCTTTTGGGTTAGAGACTCGAACTGAAACAATACTATTACATAGGGAGATTGCCGATGTGTCTCTCAGTTTCGATAAGGTCTCCATCGCTTTGGCTTCTGGTCCGGCGCAGGCGCTTATCATTGACCGATTGATTGCCTCAAGTGTCAGTGCCAAGAACGGCACCTATCCATGGAAGGTTCCCAAGGACATTAAACCCGGTTCCAACTAGTAATGTCATTTCTTTATGCTTCTTTGTTCGTTATCAATATCTAACCCCCTTGCATCGAATACAGTGTTATCGAAGTTGGTCCTCATTCTAGTGATATTGCTTTTGCAGGTACATTAAACAAGCTGTGCTTATACATTCCGAAGAACAAAGTTATAATTTTTCTCTCTCTCCATTTTCTTGCTAGGCTACATCTCGATCGAAGCGCCAAAGGCACGAGCAAGCAGCAGCATTTTCCCGTCCGCCTCTTCATCACACAGCGCATCGAAAAAGTCTCAACCAACTGTGACTCTACCCTCCTCGATCGCGCATAAGCCGACATCTAGCGCATCCGTTTCGTCAAAGCCAAAGAAACACGGTACCTACAAGCGGAAGGAGAAGCCTCGTACGAGCAACAAAGCTCAAGACATCGCTGCTACTACCAGCCCCGTCCTTGAAATCTTGCCGACACCTCCTGCAACTATCTAGAGAGATAGGCCTCTCCATTTTGTATTTTAAAACCTGTATAACATAAACATATATTGGATATTCATATTCATAGGGAATTTGTGATGCTAAGGACCTCTCTGCGTCAGCCAAAGGGCAAATCTAGATACGCTGATAACCGTTAGTTTCGTTATTTCAAGCCAGTATAGACTAAAATCTACTCTTGGCCTGTTCGAGTACGCGTTGCGACAGCCGAAGATGGAACGTTTGGTCCAAGGCTCGTTAAGGTGCGATGAATTTATACGCAATGTCCATTCCTCATTTCTCTTACAACATTTCAAATTCCCAAAGGGTCATCGAAGCAAGAGCATCTTCCTTTTTGCTACATTCGTCATTTCCACTGAGCGCATCGTCTTCAAAGGATGGCAGCTAAGCAATCGCCCTCTCATTTACTCGTCGTACTTCTGCATTAAGGCTGCTTGATCTGTCGGCTGCAATGGTTTGGCTGGTAATTCCATTCGGGTCCAATATTGCTGTCCATGTCTGAGGTGGTTGAGACATTCTGACAGGATCTCAATTTATGTGGGGGAACATAGTAAATGGATCAGGGCTTCTGAAAAGTTGAATGCCTTGTCGAAAGTGGTAAATATGTCACTGGTCGCCTAGCCACCTTTGAAGATGTCCAGCATTTTTCCCCTCGCATGAAACATTTCGGGTAGTATGATTTCAATAAATTGCTCCTTTTCGAACTGGTATGCTGGTATCCTTTGTTCTCTTTTCCTGATTTAACCATGGATAACAGAAACGCAGTTAGTCCCAGAACCAAGAATCGACCCAAGAAATATCAAAAACCAAGCGAAGAACAAATTCACATCTTTTTCAAAACCTGTCTCAATGAAGGTTCAACTGTGGCTGGGGCAGCTAGACGCGCCGGCATACACAAAATCGACGGCCCACAGGCTATTCAATCGTGCAGCGGAAAACATCGGGTTCCTTCCAGCCCCAGCCTCCGAACGCAGAGGACGTACCAAGCTTCTGCCTAAGCACTCAGAGGCCATTTCGGCATTTCTTAAGGACAATGCTGAAGCGACACTCGAAGAGATCAAAGCGTATCTTGCAGCCAGGTTTCAGGAAGTCGCAGATATAACCCTTTCTGCACTTTCGAAGCATATGCGCTCTCCTTTTCCGGACACACAGTTCGCAGGGTCACATTAGGACAAATCCATCAATACCCAGGACCAAAGCTGGGCTTAATTCGGGGCGTTTGGTGGCCTGCGTCCGGGCTGTTTGGACGATTCACGTCGGTTTTTACGGTCACTGCCTGTCAAGGATTACCTTTTTCGCACGCGCTTATCATAGAATCTAAAGTACAAGAAGACATTTCTGCAAAAGGAAAAGTGGTGTATGAAGTGTTCCACTCTGAATTGTCAGATAAACGTCTTTCAAATGAAAAGTACGATCATTGACTTGGTTTGACAACGCCTGATCAAAACAAAAATGTCTTAAGACCAATATGAGACATTCTTGTATCTAAAGCACGTATAGTCCAATCGATTGCTCCACGATTGTCGACCGCACGATCCTTTTGCCGGGTTTGCACTTTCATTGTGTAACCAAACAAGCGAGAAAAAAAAACGCCTGCCACAAAGGACAGGCACACTCTTTCTCTTCCATACTTTTACCTTTCCCCACTCCCCAC
This sequence comes from Thermomucor indicae-seudaticae, assembly GCA_000787465.1. Taxonomy (NCBI): domain Eukaryota; kingdom Fungi; phylum Mucoromycota; class Mucoromycetes; order Mucorales; family Lichtheimiaceae; genus Thermomucor; species Thermomucor indicae-seudaticae. The sequence continues at coordinate 32,673 of JSYX01000257.1, forward strand.
TCTGCACTCTGAAATGCCGACCACGGAAGAACAAAAGCCTGAGCCTGTGTTCGTTCAACCAAAGTCATACAAAGTTGAACTCGAACCCGGAAAGGTAAAAAGGAATAGAAAAACTTTGTTGTCTCTTGCCTACTTGAGATAAGACGTCGAACCTGGCAACATTAACTCGTTGTATTGCTAGGAGTACTACTGGTAACTAATAATGCACTGTAAACATCGACATGGAAACAAATGACTGTAACCCTGGTGATAGGTGCGCTTGCGGCCAATCCAAGAATCAACCCTTTTGCGATGGATCGGTAAGCTTATCAACAATCCGAGAGGAAACCAGGTCTTGAATGACAGAGGCAAACGAAATTAGCATAAAGGTGGACCTTTCAAGCCCAAAAAGATTGTAGTGGAGGAAAAGAAGACATACTCTTTGTGTGGTTGTAAATATACTCACAATGAGCAGGGTAAAAGAGAGAGATAAAGAGAACAGATCAAGTTGTATGTGTGAGCATAGAATCTGATGGTGTGTTTTTAGGTTTCTGTGATGGAACGCATCGCAAAGAGGAAGGCATTCGCAAGTACAATGAGTTCCTGTTGAAAGCCAACAGTGCCCTGAAGGAGGAGCAAGAAAAGCTCAAGGTTAGTACGGAGAATAGAGGGGAAGTGAAACATGTTTTAGGCTAAGATCTGTTGCTGTTGTATTACAGGCTCAGGTTAAATCGGCAGAACGCAAGCAGAAGATTCTTCTTGCAACTGTTCCCACTGCTATCGTTGCAGTTGCCCTTGCTTTCAAGTATAGCAACCTCTTTTCATCGAAGAACTAGAATAAATCAGGAAAGCAACATTAGATTCTTTTCTTGAAAGGACAACGTTGCAATGCTTCGAGGATGGAAATCAGTGCATTGATCGATTACTGTTCTCGGTTCAGCCCCTTCTCTCTTATGCACTCTTCACCATCATATTCCTTTGTTCACGTACCTGTTGACTGACCATCAAGCTGTCCAGTTTCTATTCTCCAAATATGCACTTATCTTTTTGTGACGCAAGTTGCATTTATCACGCTCTCGTGATATGATACTCAGTTTGAAAGAGCTATCTACGTAACAATACATAAACTAGGCCAGGCAACGGTTAATGCAAATTCCTGGTAATCGCGTACAAGACGACTCGCTGTTTATGCCGACATCAGAAATAATAATAACCGGATACAGCGACAAGACAGGCATTTCCGTGCGCAATTTATGCCTTCTACTTTTAACTCATAAGATATATATACTCACGCATCTTGTCTCCTTTCTTGCCTTCGTTGACCTTGATCCATTATTATCACCTACATAACCAGGCGCGATCTTTCGCGTTCACACGCAAATGGCGGAAAAATCTCATAGCCTGGAAATCACAGACTACAAGCCCAGACACAAAGAAGAATCGCACTTGATGCAAGTGCTTCGACGCTTTCGGATAACAGAGAATAATAACGGTTCTTGTGTTGTCCACGTGAATGATTACAGCCAAGATACAATAGCTCGTGACGACGAGCAACCGAACAAAACCGATAATGCAGCGCGACAGTCAGAAATGAAACCTTGTCCTCCAGCCAGTCAAAAGACGTGGGATGGTCCACATGAGGTACAGTAAAGCGGTGTGTGCGCGTGAGGGCACACGGCCCTATTTCCCCTATTTCTTTCTTTTTTCTGGAAATAATAACAAGTGCCAGGAAATCAATCGATGCATGTATTTCCATCCCAGTTTTGGATATGCCTGGTCAGAATGTCTGGAGTCCTTGATTCAGCAACAAACAGAGACGATGCATAACAGCGGTTATTGGATTGATATTACCTCAGCGACTGAACATGAAGTTCATATGCTGGCTGAGGTAAGATCGATGCAAATATTCCCAGAATGATTATCAACACTCACACAGAAGACACGAAAAGATGCTTGACCTCCACCACCTTACGGTTCAGGATATCTTATCGAACATGTTGCGAGAGAAATGCGACGTCTTTCCCAATTACTATTTTGCGTGTTATCGCGTTTCGTTACCGTACAGTGCCAGTCCTCACGACAGCACTGAACTAGTATGTGTGGTCATATCCCATCGATATATCGTATCGGTATGTTTATCTTTTACTTCTCTGTTGATATGCCTACAACCGGACAGCTTATAGATAAAAGGTGATTCACACAGCTTCACCGTGGACGCTTTGCGCAGTCGCGTAGAGTACAAGAACGCATTGATGCTATGCGGGACAAGATGGTCATCACACCACACTGGACCCATTATGCCGTGCTTGACTGTATCCTTCACAGCTTTCTACCAGAGGTTGAGAACATGGAGCGCCAAGTCAAACGATTGACTGAATGGACACTACTGCCGACGTCTTCCGGACATCAGCCTGATGAAGTCTCATATCAGATCTTACTGTTTACGCGACAGGTGGACGCCAATACACGAATACTAACGATCTTTGCCAAACAAATACAACATTTTTCGCGCTGGCGCCGAAGACACCACAAGTCCAAATCCAAAGAAAAAGTCAAACTGCTTTATCCACATCTCGAGCTGTACCTGCTGGATCTACAAGGTAACGTAACGATATCCTCCATTTTGTCCACCTTTCCAACATTCAATTAATCTTCTGCTCCTGTACATATAGATCGCGTAGATTATGCGCTGGAAAGTATTTCGCGTGCAGGAAAAGCATTGGCTCGAGCGCATACCAATTACCTGACACAAGTCTCGATTGATTTGGCCCAGACATCCAACCACACAAACAACATTATTCGCCGGCTAACTATCTTTGCAACCGTCTTGCTTCCCATGAACTTGGTCACGGGTCTCTGGGGTAATCTCTCTATGAAAATAATAGTTCTGGAGGGAAACCATCAAGCTAACAAACAGTTTTTGTTGTAGGTATGAACGTCAAGGTGCCGGGAAGGGACCATGATTCTCTAGTTTACTTTTTCTGGATCATTGGCAGCCTAGCTGTGCTAGCTGCTTTGCTCTTGTCCTTAGCTCGACGTATGGACGTGTTCTAATAAACGTACAATGTGCATATGCGCTCTGTGCATACATCTTTGGACCTCTTTTCTTGTCAATTGCAGAGAGCTTCCTCTACATTCAGGCGAGATGATCATGTTCATACATTAAGTCGTACGGATAGCGTGTCCTTTTATTTTTACGAATTACTTGAGTGTATATACGCAAGAGTACATGCATATGTTGTCACTTAATGCTGAAGCTCCACGTAGTTGGCTATACGTAATGTTAGCGAGTCGAGCCCAGCTTTTTCCTTATTTATGCTTTGGTTACCTGGGAATAAGCCGACAGTTTTGCCATCAGCTGCAACGCCTTGCCACCATTCCTCGCTCACAAACTCAATATGAGTTATAAGCTGACCCTCCTTGAACGAGATCTCGTTGTCCTCTCCGGCATCGTAGTCGTAAAGTGCAAGCGCTGTCTGGCCAAGATCAGGTTGCGCTGCTGCAGCGGCTTTGGTAGGTTCATGTACCTCAGGTTTAGGTTCCTGATGTTATTATTGATGCCTTAGCATAACCATTTCTATCCAGTGACATGCATTCTTCTTTCATCTTACATTGTCTTTTTCTTCTAGAACTTGTACGTAATTGGCTGCATAATAGCACTATTAATATATCACCATCACAGTTGACTGCAATCCGTTTTCCACTTACCGGGGAATAAACCTTGCTTCTTTCCATCCTCGCTGACGCCGTACCACCAACCTTCATCCACTTGGTCAATGTTTACAATAACCTCTCCTTCAACCAGCGACATTTCATTGGATTCCGCTTTAAACACGAGTATATTAGTCGCATAGAAACTATCACTCTGTCGCAAAAGAGAAGACTAACCTGCAGTGTACTCAAAAAGCACAACGGCAGATACGCCAGCAGACTTGGTAAGCGGCTCGCTTACGGTTACGTCCGCAGCATGCTTGGCAGTATGTACAGCGTGGTCCGCAACCTAGTTCGCCACCATAAATCAACATTTGGGCTTGGCAGCCATAACTTGGAGAAGTCATTACATACATTGTCCAGGTCAGCTTTCAATGCAGATTCTTGCTCTGCCTGTCTTTCAGCTTCCCTCTTCAGACGTTCCTCCTCTTCTCTTGCAGCAACAGCAGCGGCAGCATTCTGGCGTTCTATTTCTGCTAAACGTTGTCTTTCAGCTTCATGAGCTTCTTCCTCAAGTCGTTGCTGTTCAGCAGCCCGTGCAGCAGCTTCTTCCAATCTCTTTTGCTCAGCAAGGCGAGCGGCTTTCTCTTCTTCTTCGCGTCGTCTTCGTTCAGCAGCAGCGGCTTCCTCGGTTTGCCGCCGTCTCTCGGCCTCTTGTTTCTCTCTTTCCTGCTCGGCCGCACGCTGTCTTTCTCTCTCTTCTGCTTCTCTTTCTTTCTGCAACTTTTCTCGAGCAGCGGCTTCTTCTTTTTCCCGGAGTTCACGCTCTGCCCTTTCCCGCTCGGCTCTTACTTGTGCAGCACCCGAATCTTGCTGCTGTGCCTGTACGTTCCAGCGGTTGCCCAGGGGCTTTGGCGCAGTTTTTACTGGTTCATATTTTGTTCCCTAGATTTGACCGTAAAAATCTGTTCTTTACAAAGGAGAGAGAAATTGGCTAAAAGCGTGCATACCACAGGTGCCGGCGGACCTTCTCGCTTCATGGTCTCCCGCTGCATGGCTCCCAAGTCTGGGATTTCAGTCTTCTTATACACGGATCCCTAAACCATGTCTTTTAAAAAACATGTCCGAGCTTAGCGCTGTCGTCTACTGACCACTGGTGTCACAGCAGGCTGTGGTCTCCGCTGTTCCTTGTGAACACTGTATTTCGCACCAGAGGACTCGGCAACACGTCTCATAATCAGTTCAGGCTCAACGTCCGCCTAAGCACACTTAGCATTAAGCGCATTTTCTCGTTCTTCCTCAGGTTCCCTTCTCCCTTTACCTCATCTCGCGCATTGATTTGTACGTGGAAACTCTAATAAAACATTTGAGTCCGTCTTTCGAATAGGTAACCGACAAGTAGTACTTTACTTTGAAGAAATTCGCAACTTCCGTCAAGTGCGAGTTGAAAAATCCTTTGCGGGTCTCGGGCACTCCACTGCCGCACTGTGTAAAAGAGAAAAAAGTAACCGTAACAGCGTTAGCATAGTGGATTAACCGAAACGACTACCAAGAACCGCACGTACCCAAGCGATGAAGACGTACTTTGGTAACTCGGTATTTGGATCAATGACGCGTGCAAACGCAAACTGAATTTTGCCGTCATGGAATTCGTCGACTAATTCTTCTAGTCCTCCAGCTATGGTACATTTTGCCCAGGGAGAAGGTTAATGACAGCGTCCATGGTCGGAGATGATGAATACTGATACTGTACAGCCTGTCCCTTGAACTCGAAGGTCATTGGTGCCTTTGTCGTAGGAAAAGACGAGCCAATTAGTAGGGTCGCTGTCGCTAATAACAGCTTGGTAGGCATTGCTAAGGTCTTTGCCGTGTGTCGAGAAATTGACGTGTAAACTCATGTCGCAAGAGTCGGTGCGGAAGGGCCGTGGGGCGCTTCTCGAAACCCGACGCATGTTAAACCCGATTTGGGTCACCAAAGTTCGTCGTACCCGCCAAGACAGAACATCACTTGACTGACATATTGTGTATTTCCGTTTGATTTGCTCTTATGAATAAATCTTTTGACGCTGCTGGCAAAGACTGTTTTGCGCTGATTCTATTTTCCATTTGACCTCTCGCGGAAAGGCTGTTGGCACCAAATATAAACAACGATCGGATTCAAGTATCGCTTGTCAGTATGATATGATAAGGAACGCATGACGACCATCAGGTATATGTGCTGCTCGAGGTATATTTTGCGTCGACTATAAGCCAAGTTTCAGCGGAAGGGAGGCAAATCATGTCTTCAACCAGCGTAGACTGATATACTCAATACCTGCTACCTTCTCTAGTTTTCTAGCGTAAACTTGGCTTCACAGTTGGTGGAAAATATATAGCTAAGTATAAATCACGATTGCTTTATTGAAGAAGATAAAAAGAGAAACCATAAATACCAGTAGTTCAAAAGCTCATACTACAGAACAGCAAAGTGGTAAATGTATCGTCAGCAGCTGTAACCTCGCCATTCTTCTTTCGCTGCCCAGTAAACACGAAGATCTGCTCCTCTTCTCCCAAGAGACTTCCAATCTCTGACTCACTATCAGATCCAGCCTTAATATCCAGTTTTCGCACGGGGGTATAGTCAAAATAGCGTCCAAAGTAGTCTTGCCAAAATCCAGCTTCTTTCTCCAGCGACCGGCATTTATACCCTATGACCACTTGGGTCTTTGGGCTGCAAATTTGCACTAAAGTCTCGATTAGAAGGGGAAAGAGTTCGGGAAAGTAAACGCAGTCGCTGATAACGACAAGATCGAATTCGCCTTCCTGCAACAAAGCACGGCCGTGCTCCTTGTTTCCCCAGTGTAGCGGCTCAATGTAAATATCGGCTTGATCCGGCTTGTTCTCATAGTGTGTGCGGACATTGTCGCGGATGAGCGGCAGAACTTGTTCAAGGTCTGTAATATGCACTTCACAGGGCTTACGCAACTTGTTTGCCAGCCATATACCAACATAGCCAGTACCAGCTCCCAGTTCAAGTATCCGATACCTTTTCTTGGGTGCATTGGCATGATCAACATCACTGTTCAAATAATAACAAGGCGGGATGGGATTCTTGGGATCCATTCTTGCTCGAGAGTCGTCAAAGGAAAAGTAGGCTTGCAACATGTAAGCGCTACATATTCACAGGATTGGATCATCCTCTTCCTATCGAATCAGTCAAGCCAGCGTAGTTCTTACCTATGCCAAATCTTTCCTGCAAGACCAAACTGATCAACATCCTGTTTCAGATCCAAATCATTCAGCCCAATGCAAGCTGCAGGGGGGCCAGCCGAAGCGGTGACATTGAGCCCTTCAGGTAGATTGCCAAGCACAAAATCCCGATCCGCCAACATCCTGGCTTCGGTAATGTCTTACGATCAGAACCCGTAATCCTCTTTCTTTGTAACAGACAGCATGATCAGCCAACCTCTAGAATACTATACAGACGCATGCAAACCGTGGCCTAAACAGATAATTACGCACGCCTGCTTGCTGTACAATATGCCTGAAAGCCGACCGCAACATTTTTTGAACGCCCGACGGTCTTCCTTTTACAGAGGGCAACGCAACAGAGACAGCGCGTTCAGCAATAGAACAGGGTGTTCTTTTCCCGGCTTTCAGAGTTCGCATCCAAAAACGGTCGGATCACCAAGGAATCCTTGACTGTGTGCGGCGTCTAGCCAGAACAGGAACAACGTTAGCAGTAATGGTAAACGTCTCCGCCATAATGATCGGATATACTACGCTAGTGGTGAAGGACGAGGAGCTTTTATATCCTGAGAACACTTTCTGCAAGTCGCGGTTATTCACGGGCATATCTTCGAAGCGTCTTGTGAGCTAGATGCGCTAGCTCGTCGGACATTGGCAATCCCGAAAAAGGAACTAATGCTTTATCAAGCTTGATCTGTTGGGGAAGAAAGAAAGGAAGGAGTTGTCACATCAGTCCATCTCATCAATACGCGTCGCCAGTCAGCTTATTCTTCTTTCCTCGAACAATTGCACTTTCATATCCAAATAGCAGTTTTTTGCTATGGTGGAAGGGACCGGCGAACCGCGTTCCGACAACACGACAGACGAAAGTTGAAAAGCACATGATTTTTCTTCTTGGAATTGCATATACCGGACAAGTAATTTCCGACATGCCGAGCCAGACAGTAGCTGTCTCGCGAGCGATCCATATTGCGTAAAGGTTAAAGATAGGAGCTGCCAGGTAACGGAAAGAGTAAATAACGATGTAGGATCTGTTTCTAACTGTTGACTGTTTGCGTGGGGTTAGTGACAGCAAAAGATTGATCCAAGCTTTATGCGTAATCAGCGGAGCCAAACTAGGGTTTTTCCTTAGACGCGCCCCGAAAGATTTTTTCCTCTGCTTCTTCTCTCTTCTTCTCCTTCTATATACCAATGTCTCTGTCCAACAAGCTCTCCATCCGTGACCTCGACCTCAAGGACAAGCGTGTCCTCATTCGGTAAAGTGGTTGACTAAAGACAAGATACAAATCCAAAAGCCCTTATCGTGCACGTTTTCTAGTGTCGACTTTAACGTTCCACTGAAAGACAGCAATATCACAAACAACAACCGTATCGTCCAAGCTCTTCCAACTGTTAAATATGCTCTTGACCAGGGTGCTAAGGCTGTCATCTTGATGTCGCACTTGGGTCGTCCTAACGGCCAGGTGAACCCCAAGTACTCGTTGGCGCCTGTGGCCAAGGAAGTCGAAAGGCTTCTCGAAAAGCCAGTGACGTTCCTGTCCGACTGCGTTGGTCCTGAGGTCGAAAAGGCCTGCCAGTCGGCTAAGGATGGTCAAGTTATTCTCCTTGAAAACTTGCGTTTCCACATTGAAGAGGAGGGCTCGGCCAAGGATGAACAGGGCAACAAGCACAAGGCTGATCCTGAGGCCGTCAAGAAGTTCCGCCAGAGCTTGACGAGCTTGGCAGATGTCTATGTTAACGATGCCTTTGGTACTGCACACCGTGCTCACTCGTCCATGGTCGGTGTTGAGCTGCCCCAGCGCGCTGCTGGCTTCCTGATGCAAAAGGAACTCGAATACTTTGCAAAGGCTTTGGAACACCCTGAGCGTCCCTTCTTGGCCATCTTGGGAGGGTGAGGCAAATATGAATCGAAAAGTAGAAAGGCGGCGTGGCTAAAAAAACGCGTCTCTCTGTATTAGTGCCAAGGTCTCGGACAAGATCAAGTTGATTGAAAACATGCTGGACAAGGTCAACTCGCTCATTATCACTGGTGCCATGGCTTTCACTTTCAAAAAGACTTTGGAAAATGTCAAGGTAATGTTAAGTAGTGATTAGCTTTTCGGGAGAGAAAGAAAGGACCTGGAGTGACTAAGACTTCATCAATAGATTGGCAAGTCTCTCTTTGATGAACCCGGCTCTCAGCTTGTGCAAGGTCTCGTTGAGAGCGCCAAGGCAAAGAACGTCAAGCTGATCTTCCCTGTTGACTATGTCACTGGTAACAAGTTTGGCGCTGATGCCGAAGTTGGTTACGCCACCGATGCCACCGGTATTCCTGATGACTACCTCGGTCTTGACTGTGGCAAGGAATCCAACAAGATCTTCCGTGAAGAGATCCTGGCAGCAAAGACCATCCTCTGGAATGGTCCTACCGGTGTCTTTGAGATTGAAAAGTTTGCTGCTGGTACCAAGTCTGCCTTGGACGCTGTCATTGAGGCTACTCAGAAGGGTGCTACTTCCATTGTCGGTGGTGGTGATACGGCCACGGCTGCTTTGCAATGGGGTGCTGAGGGTAAGATCAGCCATATCTCGACCGGTGGTGGTGCTTCCCTTGAACTCCTGGAGGGCAAGGAGTTGCCTGGTATCACTGCTCTTTCCAACAAGGCTTGACTTTAATAAGAAGTAGCATCGCGATCAATTCACAACCATAAACAGCGGAAGACGATAACGTTACCGCATTGTACATTTCTCTTTTGCTCATATAAAACCTTACCTTGGAACATATTAAGGATGCTCTTGCTTTGTGTCTATGGACAAGGCACTCTTCGACTTGGAAAGACTTTGCGCATTGCGGTATTTCATGCCGTTGTATAAAGCAGTCGCTTGGCTTTTGTTACTTCAATCTGTACCTTAGGCGATACAGGGTCGAAAGTCGCGAATACAGGGACACTCACGGATTCTCACATTACGTGATCCTTTAAGACCGCATGAAGAAATGCACTGGGGTCATCTGTCAAAGCATAACTATGACCGCGACTGCAATCTGAGAGCTCATGCGAAAGTATTTTGTCTATAGACTCGAAGTAAAGCTATGCTTTTCATACAGCATCTTGTGTCTCGGTCATGTTCGATGTTGCAGCGGCATAAGATTGTGTAACCACTTTCAGTCACATGCAAAGTGTCAAAGCGGGTATTTTTTCCCTCGTTCTTCGTTTTGAAGTATCCTTTTTGTTTCCATTATTCTCTTTGCGTAAGAAAGGCCATGCGTTATCCATTACTGCGATTTCCTGTAACTGGGCTTGGAAGGTGTGTTCTGTTGCGCACCACAATCACAAGAAGATGTCTAATAGAACTATTTCTCTATGTCTTAGCAAATGCATCCGCTGCTACAGCACCGAAAAGACATTCTCAAATCAATCCAAACTTCCACGTCTTCCTATCCCTGATCTCGAGGCCACAGCAACGAGATACAAGCGCAGTCTGTTGCCGCTTTTAAGTCAATCTGAATACGATGAAGCGTGTGCCAAAGTGGACCGATTCGTGAAAGGGCAACTCGGACGGGCATTGCAGGATCGTTTACATCGACTGGACGAGCAAGAAGCCAAGCGGGGTCTGTCGTGGCTGGACCAGATATGGCTCAACAAGGCATACCTCGAGTACCGTGCTCCAACCTTGATCAACGTCAACTGGTGGAACCAGTTCCGTGACCCACCGCAAGGGTTGGAGAGTATGCCTACGCCGCCGCCTGGAGCAGCCAGTGATTTTCAGTTGAATCGAGCAGCCAAGATGATTGTTGGTATCGTTGAATATTCCAACAAGGTTAACAGGTCTGTGGGAAAAAGCTGATGGAATAGTAATTCTGCTCCTTACATATGCGTGTGTAAAAGGGAAGAAATTCCGCCAGAGGTGACACGGGCTGGGCCTATGTGTATGCATCAAATCAAAAACTTGTTTGGGACAAGTCGAATTGCTGCCATGCCACGCGATCGCGTCGTGACGCAGTGGCCTGCAACATCAGAACATATCACGATCCTTTACAAGGATCAGATCTTTGCTGTCCCAGTCTTTGATAACTTTGGTCAAGTGCTTTCCGAGCAAGCTGTCAAAAGGTAGATCACAGCACGCCAATCCTGTGAATATCTTGGATTATGACAATATTTGAGGGCAATCTAGGCAGCTACAACGCGTCGTCCATCAGGTGGATCAAGCGTCATCGGATCAAATTCAACCGCCCGTCGGTATCATGACTTCTGAACATCGAGATACATGGGCCAAGGTAAAAGTAAAACAAAAGGGTGTGAGCATTTAAGAGTGGCCTTGGATTAAGAAGAATTGAGTGCCTAGGTCCGTCAAGAACTTGAGACGAACCCTGTCAACGCCAAGACATTCGAATCAATTGACTCATCTTTATTTGCTATATGTCTTGACGATTACAGTTCCCCGGCTGACATGGACCGCACACATCGAAACTTCTTCCACGGGAAGAATGCTCGTAACCGATGGTTTGACAAGGCATTGCAATTCATTATCGAGACCAACGGACGTGCTGGTATCAATGGCGAGGTAACGTGAATGATGCGAAAGAAAGGATTGAGAAGATAAGGTTAACTAATAGTAGTTCCCGCACATAGCATTCACCAGCCGATGCTGTCATCCCTAGTCGCATCTTTGATTACATCCTGGAAAGGTCAGTGAAAGGAGAGAATAGTACGAAGACTCCTCCTGTTGACTGGATAGGATGTCTGTTTAGAGAAAATGATCCCGCTCTTTCTGGACCATCCACCACATCTGCGCCGGAACCTGTCTGGCTGCAGTGGAGCATCAGCACGGATGTGGCCGCAGCACTTGAGACAGCACAGGCAAACGCCATCAAGTTAATCGACAATCTCGATAGCGTCTTGTTGCATTACCATGCCTATGGCTCCGACTTTATGAAAAAGGCCAAGGTCAGTCCGGATGGTTGGATGCAAATGGTGTATCAGCTTGCCTACTATCGTCACTACGGAAAACCGTGCCCGACCTACGAATCAGCTTCAACGCGCAAGTTTCTGACGGGTCGTACGGAGACCGTTCGGTCTTGCTCTGTAGAGAGCGTAGCATTCACAAAGGCGTGGGAAGACAAAGACGTCAAGGTTTGTTAATGCCCGTAGCGTGGCGCTGCTGCTAAACCTAACGATGCGCGCGCAAACTAGATGAAGGACAAGCTGGCTTTGCTGGATAAAGCTATCGCAAGTCATCTAGAGTATATGAAAGCTGCTATCAACGGCAAGTAGACTGGTTAAGAATGACGTAGCAATGAGTGACTTCGTGACTAATATAAATGAAATGAATGGCTAACTTGTAGGCCATGGCGTGGACCGTCACTTGCTTGGTCTTCGAACCCAGATGACTCCAGAGGAAGCCGAGTCGGAAGAAGCTGCGATATTCAAAGACCCTTCCTATTGGAAATCCCAGTACTGGATATTGTCGACATCGAATACGTCCCCGGGAGACGTATCATGGGGAGGCTTTGGAGCTGTGGTACCCGAGGGATACGGCATCAATTATGCTATAGGGAAAGAACGGGTGAGAATGAGCGTTTCATCCTGGAAATCTGCAAAAGAGACAGACTCAGATGCCTTCCGCGAAACCATTCAAGATGTATTGGATGAATTTGGTGAAGTTGCTGAGAGGTACCTCATCAAATCATAGAGGAAATAATGAATATAGAAGCTGTTATTAGCAACTATATAGCCACTAAATTCGTTGTACTGAGCGTATCAAAAGTCAGAGTGCCTTTAGCAACTAACGCTTACTCACGAAAAAAAGAAAGAACTGTATGCTGCCCTGATATTGATTGACGGAACCATGAGTGTGGTTAGCTTTCATTGTTCCTTGCTGAAATACGTTGTTCCATATTCCTTATTAGCAAACCCCGCCTACGACACCACGCCTAATTCATTTCTTTCATCCCTTCCCACTTGTTCAAATTGCCTGCAACATCACCTCCGAGAGAGTCTTTACGAAAGAAAAAGCATCAGCCTTTGGACTTACCCGAGATTGACGAGATTCCGACCGGCAAACGACATCGTCGTTTGAGTGGCATATCTACTGGTCACCGCCAAGTTCAGAGACCGGTACTATTATCCACGCGAGCGCCTCAAACGGATGTCAGACCCAGTCGCTCTCCCGCCGCACCCCTTCGCAACCATCGCCCGCCGCCGCCACGACCCTATCCCACGTCACGCCATAGAGGCAATGCAATGACGAACGATGAAGCGTTGGCAGCCACTGCCAGAATGCGGGGAGGAGTAGAAGACATGGGCAACAGCAGCTACCGTGTTTCCAATGACACCCGAGAGCTCCGTGGCGACTATCCATGGCGGCATGAAGACTGGCTATTGCTTGCGGAATATTATGAGGCCTTGGGTCGTGATTTAGAAAAGACGGCCTACGCGTTTTATCGGCATCAGTCTCTTCAGGGCCGCGGGAAGACGAGTGATGGACACGAATATGTTGAAGAGTTATGGACGTTGGACAGAATCAAGTGGTACGTCGAATGTCTAGATATTGTCACAGAACGACATGGCGGCGTATCATTATTGTACCGCGTCGAGGTTTATCGCGCTAAAAAACGGCGGGAATATCTGCAGCGATACAAAATGGCCCAACTGCATATTCCTAAGTCAAGCAAGACACAAGAGAAAAAGGACAATGATGATGGCGACAAACAACAGCAGCAAACTAGGTCAACGGCCAAACTGTCTGCCGCGGAATCAAGCAAGAAACAAGAAAGAAAGGACAAAGATGATCATAACGAGCAGAAACAGCAGCAGCGGCAGCAGCAAAATTGGTCATGGATACACAAGTGGTTCAAACGTGGAAATACCTAGTAAATCGCTCATCTATGGTACCCTGCATAATGCATATGGCCTGCATTTTTGTATGTAAAGCAACAGAAGAGAGCACTGCGTCTTGTTGGGTCATACCAGATGCCACTGAGCCGGTCATGCAAACTTCTATAATTTCGCAGCTTTTTCATACCGTAGCGGCTTATCCAGCGTATAACCGTCAATGAGACTTCTTCCTTGAGTATACTGGTTTTTTAGACGATATTTGCGTCAGGCGGAAATACATTTCGCGCTGGCATCAAACCCAAGTTCGCGCTGGTATTAAACCGAATTTG
>JSYX01000258.1:0-46369 GCA_000787465.1 Thermomucor indicae-seudaticae
CTACTGTGAATTCCTTTAGGACAGCTGATAAACCCATGCGACATAGAAAGTTATAAATAAGGTGTAGGATTGGATGTAATAAATCAATCTATCCTTGAGTCTCACTGATTCTCAGTCTCTTTACCATTGTGATATTACAAATGCAATCAGAGACGAAGTCAGCTTGCACTATTATGACCTTCACAATGTCAGCGACCTGCAATAGGTTAACTCATAACGACACATAAGTGACGCAGGCCAAACTCAACTCATGGACCATAACCAGGAGATGTCATAGATGCTGTCGAACCCATGATGCGGTTGGTACAGTTAAGCGGGACACCCACTGGGCCAGTGGATAGATGGGACAGGCCAGCGGGTGCGACCCCAGACCCCGTCGGGACAGATAAACGGGACGCCCGTTGCCCCGGTTATTAAATGGGACGGGTCATCCCGAGACCTGTCCCAATTACGAGGCCGAGGACAGCTTGAGAAACCGGGTCCTCGACCTCTGCGGGTCCTTGAAAGTTTCCAAAGAGGTGACGAAACAGAGGAACGCGAGGGACCACACCACATGATTGGTCACTCATCCGCCAGTCACTTATCCAAAGACGGCAACCTCCCCCACGAGCGCCGCATCGGGCCCCACTATTCCTCAGCAGAACAATGCAAGGTATGCCATGCGGCAGCCCTCGTACCCCTTTTTTTTATTGGCTCCATCCCGGGAATGCCGGTCACAGGACCGGGATCCAGCAATCTTCGAGTTCTTTGGGAGTTTCTGGTGTAAAAAGCATCAGCAAGCAAGGAAGCAAGCCAATCGAGGAAAGCACACAAGAAAGAAAGGAAAAGACCACAATACAAGTGATAAAATTCGAACCGAGGAACCATAACCGGATAACAATACCGAAAGCCTAGTAGGTCGTGACCGTCAAGCAGAAAAGGGTCCACAGAACGTTGCGCCAGGGAGAGTGGGCAACAGGCAACCATACATGAAATACGGCTTTGGTCGATTTCGTTGGTTTTTCTGCCAAAGAAATAATGAACAGGAATCTTTGGTAGAGATAGGAGAACCAGCAAGGGACCAAGAAGATATTACAGTCCCGAGAATCTCGAGTGTTGTGACCGATATATAATGACAAAGACCAGTTTGAGATGCGCCGACAAGACATGGTACGAATACGAGGGTCGAAGATATGATCAAGAGCCAGAAGTTTTGCGAAAAGTGAGGAAGACATATGTGGGAATCGACGTCTTTTTATAGCTTTTTTTAGTACACACGAGCTTGTCACATGTTTTCCCGAATGTCCGGAAATTTTTTGACACTTGACCCTTTGCGAGATTAATTTCGCAGCTAGTCAGGAGGTGAGGCACTTTCGAAGGTCCATCTGCTTCCCTGCCTGGCTGGACCACAAGCAATAGACCGTTCATAAAACTAGTTGAATGTGTGGCGGCCGGGAATGCTAACACCAACACTACACTTTTGGGCTATAAGTAGAGAAAGGAAAGGGCTTGCGAACGTTGTTTGAGATCGGTCTGCATCCACACGTCGTCGAACGTGGACCGTATTTGTCCTTATATCTTCCCTGGTATGTCTTTGTAACGCTAGGTTTAAGAAATCCCTGGGCATCTTAAAAAATTTTGCTTTCATTTGTGAACTATTGCGGTAAGGCACGCATCGTTCGAAACAATGTGCTCGTCGCTTTATTGTAGCTGTAATCGAGTAACTGGCACAGTTTCCGTTTGGCAAATGCAAAGCAATGTCTGATAACCAAAGAGCTAGTTTGGACGTCGAGCATAACCGCGAGAGAAAGGTCAAAATTTCTTGGAGAAGCTCGCAGATGGAACATCTTGGTAACACGGAAATGGCTTGTAGCTCACATAAAGTAGGATAAGCAATAGTGATACTATTAGTAAGAACATATAGGAAAGAGTAGTAGAACGGCCGTGCTTTTGCTAGCTGAAACGCTGAGATACTGTGACATAAGAGTTCTGTGCCCATTGCTGCCAAATTGATTCTTCAATGCGATAATGCGCTGCCCAAAGACGTACATCCTAAGCACAGGAAATATCGGCGTAAAGCGTCCCTGCACAGAAGGAACATATCTATCTGTTTCAACGCAGCTTCGTATTCGTTGTGTGCACCACTTTCAGCGATTGCCTCAGGTGAAGCGCTTCCTGGCTTGACCTGTCTCACACCATCTCGTAAGAGTGAACCATCAGTAAAGCAGCGACTACAATTCCTTTGTGCGCTTAGTTTCTTTAATCGACGGTCTCATTTCCTCAGCAGCGCCTACGTATTTGCGTAGCCCATACTGAGTCGAAGAATGTCCGCAAAGTACCCCTGCTGTCTAATTCCGTAACCAGAGCATGCCAAACGACGATCTCGCAGATATCATAAAGTGCGAAATGATTACGTTCGCTTATTAAGAAATGGCTGTTGCATGGGCTCTAATCAGAAAGGCTTTTATAGCAGTGCACGGCAATTCCGGGAAACCGTTCTGAATCTGCACATTTTCGAAAAGGAATACAGAGACAAAGTAGGATTGTCTGAATCGACGTCAGCGAGCGAACTAGACGCCGATCTTCCACTGCATCCTGTTATCATACGAGACGAGCTCACCAGCTACAAGGTATAAAACGGGCACCGCGTACAAAGGGCCCCGCTGAACGCGGCAGGATTTTTGTAGGAGTCCTTTACTAAGCTCCAAACGCAATTTGTGGGAAAAGAGGCACAAGAGAAGTTTTATCGACTCCTACTTCAAGATCCGTCTTTTAATGTGACCTTTGAGGAACTGCAAGAGCTCGGTTAGTTTTGTGCCGAGTTGTCAAACAGGAGAATTGAGCCTAATGCTTTTTACAGAAGAAGCTGTTCAGGCTCTGGAAACGTCTACTACAAGCGAAATACCAACTCTGGATGAAAGGATAACGAGTAAATGCAGCCAACTCGAAAAAGGTAGTATGGGACTGCTCTGTTTGGACTTGTGCCATTAGTTATTAACATGGCGCATAGACTATCTAACCATTCTCGAGGAACTGGATGATGTTATGCCGCTTCTGGATGAACTTCGTCACGACGTATGCAGAAAAGGGAAGAAACGTTGGTTGCGATGGTCAGGCATTAACAAAACTACTTAGGAGCGCGAGTTGGAACGGATCGAAAATTCAATCAGCAATGAGAGTAGCCTGACAATCGACGAAGCTAATGCCATATTAGCGAAACAAGTTGACGAGCTTGTGGAAGTTAACATGATGATCGATGAGCGGAGGGACAAAATCAACGAGATTAGTCGCCAAATTGCAACTCTAGAACAAGAGGTTGATGAGCTTGAGAAAGAACGGAAAGTTGCAGAGGCGGAATATGCAGAAGTTGCCGCGCGAGGAGAACATCGTGACGAACAAGTGGAGCAAGCTGCTTTATGGTTCGCGTTGGTACTTCAAGAAATCCGCAAGGCAGCTCATTTCTCCTATTTTTTTAGGTATGCTGCGGTCACAGAGTCAACTAACAAGATGTTTGGTATCGATGAAGTCACTTTCGAATCGCCTTCCACGATAAAAGTCAGGTATGCGACGTCCGAAAAACATGTATTGCATATACAATTCGATCCGGTTTCTGGCGAATTTGTCAATGCCGCAGTAAGTACTATCAGGGGCGGATAAAGACAGAATAATTACTGATCCTGTGTCAGGTCGCCGGTGATGCATGTAACATTGAAGACCTGGTGAACATAGCCAAACGGCGAGGCTCGAAGGAAGCAACATCTTTAGTTGTGCACGGAGCGCTGGCTAAGCTGAAAACTCTACAGAATCGATAATGCTGATCGCTCCTTAATTGACTCATATTTTCCACGGAACTGTAGATGGTTCATTCTGTCCGGCAATTACAGTTACATATTTTATTTCCCTAGCATTGCACCATAAGAAATGGATATTTGTAATGCACTACCGAATACGTTTGGCTTATACCAGATCCGTCACTATAAAAGTAATTCATAAGTATCCACATCTCGACAATGGAATCCAATTGTCTTACCGTTCATTGGCATTTCGTCGATTTGCGTACTGTAATACTGTTCAATATCGCGCAGAATCTTCAGATCGTCGTTCTTTACGAAGTTTATAGCGACACCTTTACGACCGAAACGGCCAGAACGACCAATACGATGGATATATAATTCACGATTGGATGGGAGGTCATAGCTTTGAAGGCGTGTTAGTACCTTCGAATAGCCTCTTGCCATGGTGGTCTCCTAGCTTACTTGATAACCAATGAGACTTGCTGGACGTCGATACCACGAGCCCAGACATCAGTAGTAATCAGCACTCGGCTGTCGACAATTCGTTAGGATCGGTTTATCAATAATTGGTCATTTACGGTAGATTACCTTGCACCCTGTCGAAATTCTTGCATAATTGCATCACGTTCTTTTTGTGGCATTTCACCGTGCATTGCTGATACAGTGAAATTAGACTCGCGCATTTTCTCTGTCAGCCAGTCCACCTAAACTTGCGCAAATCAGTTTCCTGCCAACACTATCCTTCCTGAATGTCGATTACGGACCTTGCGTCGCGTGTTACAAAAGATGACAGCTTGTGTGATGGTTAATGTGTCGTAAAGATCGCAAAGGGTGTCAAACTTCCATTCTTCCCGTTCCACAGCAACGAAGAACTGTTTAATTCCTTCCAGCGTCAATTCATCACGTTTTACAAGGATTCGAATTGGGTCAGTCATGAAGTTTCTCGTCATTTCCAGCACGTCGTGTGGAAGCGTAGCTGATAAAAGAACGACCTGTGTTGCTGGAGGCAGATACCGATATAC
Organism: Thermomucor indicae-seudaticae; assembly: GCA_000787465.1. NCBI lineage: Eukaryota > Fungi > Mucoromycota > Mucoromycetes > Mucorales > Lichtheimiaceae > Thermomucor > Thermomucor indicae-seudaticae. The sequence goes on from JSYX01000258.1 coordinate 4,796, forward strand.
GTCGTAAATCTGGTCCTTAAAGCCGCGGTTCAGCAGTTCATCTGCTTCATCTAGGACAAGCATTTTGATGTTACGGGTTCGCAGGTTACGCCGCCGGATCATATCGAACACACGACCGGGTGTGCCTGAAACAACATGAACACCGTGGTCCAGACGTCTAATATCTTCGCCAACACTGGTACCGCCAATGCAGGCATGGCACTGTACGTTCATGTAATCGCCCAACGCTAGGATGACACTTTGGATCTGCGTAGCCAATTCACGGGTTGGCGACAACACCAGCACCTGCGTTTCTCTTACAGCTGTGTCGATGGTCTGAAGCGCTGAAATGGCGAGCGTGGCGGTTTTACCAGTACCGGATTGAGCTTGAGCAATGACATCGCGTCCACGAATAATTGGTACGATCGCTAGATGCAAAACGTTTAGAGTCACAAGATAGACCGTAACCAGGTCGGACAAGGCTTACCTCTCTGTTGAATGGCTGAAGGCTTTTCGAAATTGTACGCATAGATGCCACGCAAAAGGTCTTCCTTCAGACCGATCGAATCAAACGTCGGTACGACCTTGACCTACTCATTGCCGATCTTTGTAAGAAGACACAAGGACGGACGGAAATCCCAATGAATCTACTCACGTTCTCTGATGTTTCGAACACCAATTTTTCATCTGCGTTCGGATCAAAAGACATTTTGCTGTAAGATAGTTCGGATACTGGACGGATTCCAGCGCTGGGTGATGATTTTTCTGGCTCTGAGACTGAAAGTCACAGACTGCGGGACGAGGCCCTGAGAAGGGCAAAATCCACATCCAATGGACTGGTTTCAGAGCACGATAAAGAGAGGTGTCATGGCATCGTGCACTGACTTGGACCCTATCAGCGACTTTTTCCTTTGTGTACGTTCTTAATCTCTGTTGTTATGATCGTCAGAGCAAGTATAGTGCGTCCGAATCTCGTTTGACCGGCAAGTCATATAGAATGTACTTTATTTTGTGTAATTTTCCATTATTGCATTTGGCATATGCATTCGCATCTGTTTGCAAGTGTTTGTTTATATCTTTCTCTCTTATTCTATTGCATAACGTCCAAGGCAATAAACGTACAGTGCTCCAGTATCTTGCCACATTATGATAGTTGCTGCGCTATGTGCTCTGTATCTCAGGCAGCGATCGGTTTGTAGCACAACGTGGAAGCAGACAGCTAATGACCAAAGTTCAATCGCTACTTGTGTTATGGTACTCCCTAGATTGCTGGACATAATAAATCATTCCGGCCAAGCATTCTCTTATTTACTTTCGTTTTTATGATTGCGCCATGGTCAGGCACATCTTGTGCTGCAAACAGCAGAAAATTTCTGTAGATCTCGGTTTTAATGCAAGCAGTCAATGCAATGTTGAGAAGAGCAGGAAAGAAGACGGCTATACCAACCATGTCTGATCTAGAAGTTACCGGCAAAACGATGAGTGCTTATGATTCAAACAGATAGCTCATTCAACGGGGTTTATTACTAGTTCCTGCTGTGAATTCTGGAACAAATTCCATTGAGAACACCAGGAATTGCTAATGACAGTGCAACAAACTGCCTTCCATAGTTTTCCATCTGTGTACCCCTTTCTTCTCCGCAAGCGCCATGATCTATATTCCCAGACCCTTTGGTTCCATAGACGTCATGGGCCAGTGATGCTATAGTTCAGACTCATCTTTGGAGCTGTTCTGACCACGAAATGATCAGTTCGCACGTCCGAAAGTGGGTAAAACGTTCAGCCGCATTCAGCCAACTTGGTAATGCTAGCATTAGCCAATCAAAACAGCCGGAATTTTGATCGTCCGCTGCAAGACGAATCCTGGGTAACGGTGCATGACGAATCAAGTCCAGTCATGAAAAGCTTAATAAGCATCGGAATAGAACACCTGGAATATCAACGTTACAGTTTCTCATGAGGATCCTTCATATGGCGGGAACATAAAGGAGACGGAACAGACAAAAATAAGATAAACTGACGCAAGTCTACGCGCCCGTCACAGGTGGGGTTGGAACATCCAATATAAAAAAATATAAAAGGAACAATGTCTCGCAAACCATTACTACTCGGCTGTTACCAAGATGAAACCAAAATACTTTGTTGGCGCTGTGTTCAGTGCCATTTTATTGCTACAGCAATTGGTACATGCCGACGATAAATGCGCCTTTCAAAACCAGGTCGGCGGGGATGATCCCAAGGCAACGCAGCTTGGATACTATACAGTTAACGATGCCGGAACACAGGAAACAACAAATTTTGGCCAACGCGTCAACAATACAGACAGTTTGAAGGCTGGTCTCCGTGGGCCTACTCTTCTTGAAGATTTTATGATGCGCGAAAAGATCATGCATTTCGGTACGTCCCAAAGAAAATATCTGTCCCCCTTGCACGATACTTAACTGAAAGTCTTCTGCAAATTATTGACACGTAGACCATGAAAGGTACCACTGTGCATCTAAGCCAAACGTCAAAGCTTTTTTTCTTTAACCTCTTTGGGGACAATCCAGAATTCCTGAACGCGCTGTCCATGCCCGCGGTGTGGGTGCCCACGGTTACTTTGAGTCCTACGCAGATTGGTCCAACCTTACGGCTGCCAAATTTTTACGGACGCCTGGCAAGAAGACACCAGTCTTTGTTCGTTTCTCGACGGTGCTCGGATCTAGAGGTTCTCCTGACACTGTTCGAGATCTGCGCGGCTTTGCTACCCGATTCTATACGGAGGAAGGTTTATTTGACCTCGGTAAGATCGATTGCAATACGAAGAGACTGTGCGTGTCACTGCATCCTGCTGAACTTTATTTTTTTTCTAATAGTGGGTAATGCCATAGCGCCTTTCTTTGTCCATGGTAAGAATCCACAATAGATCTGTGTAACGGTATATACATGTTTATAACCAACCTGTCCTTTTGCCATTGTCTGAAATATATGTGTAGATGCTATCAAGTTCCCCGACCTAATTCACGCTGGCAAACCCGAGCCTGATACTGAAGTACCTCAAGCTGGCACTGCTCACGAAACTGCCTATGACTTCTTTGCCGAATTTCCCGAAACGTTGCATACTGTATTTTGGGCATTGTCTGGTCGCGGTATCCCTCAGAGTCTTCGTCAAGTAGAAGGCTTCGGTGTGCATACGTAATGTGAAGGGACTTTATGATATGACAAAAGCGCGCAATATTAAACGTTCTCTTTTACTTGTCCAGATTCCGGCTGATCAATGAAGGAGGAAAATCCGTCTTTGTCAAGTTTCATTGGAAACCACTTCAAGGACTTTCGAACTTGCTTTGGGTAAACTTATCTATTTCTGATAGCCAAATCTAAAGTTCTAACTTGAAGTTGTCATGCTGTATTAGGACGAAGCCCAAAAGATTTGCGGTAAAGACATCGACTTCCACCGTAACGATCTCTACACTGCCATCAACAGAGGCGACTATCCAGAATGGGAATTCGGCGTCCAGATCATCCCTGAAGAAGACGAGGACAAGTTTGAGTTTGATTTGACTGACTCTACCAAGATTGTTCCCGAGTCATTGGTGCCTGTCACTAAGCTTGGCAAGATGGTCTTGAACCGCAACGTCGATAACTACTTTTCCGAAACTGAGCAGGTCACTTTCCATCCAGGTCATGTTGTGCGAGGTAACAAAGTGATCATGGCCTCCATTATCGTCCCATATCCAAGCGCTCACTGTTCCCCTCCCGTTTGAAAACAGGTATTGGTCTCACAAATGATCCGCTTCTGCAAGGTCGACTGTTCAGCTACCTCGATACTCAGCTGAACCGTATGAACAGCCCCAACTTTATGCAGATACCTATAAACCGACCTATCAATGCGGTGCACAACAACCAACGCGACGGCTACATGCAGCAGAACGTGTACAAGGGCAACGTGGCTTATTACCCCAACGGACTACAGGGCAACACGCCCTCCATGGTCGAACCCGAGGACGGTGGCTACATTGATTACCCTGAGAAGGTCAGCGGCGTCAAGCAGCGTGGCAAGAGCGCCAAGTTCTTTGACTACTACTCGCAAGCACAGCTTTATTACAACTCGCTGACTGAGGCAGAGAAGCAACAAATGATTGACGGGCTCCGCTTTGAGATTGGCAAGTCCAAGTCGCTCGACGTTCGCCGCCGTATGATTGACGTGATCAACCATGTTGACAATAACCTGGCCCGCCGTATCGCCAAAAGCATCAACGTTCCTTTGCCGGACAAGATTGTCGAGAACCAGAACAAGACGACCACTGGCATCTCCATCGAAGAGTATCCCAAACCGAGAAACATTCGTACCAGGACCGTGGCTATCTTGACCGCACCCGGAACTGATGTCCACGAAGCTCAAGCCATGTACGACTACCTCGCCAAGGAAGGTGCCTACATCGAGTTCATTGGCATCGCGTTGGGTGACCAGGATGGCCTGAACATCACCAACACCTACCTTCACACGTCCTCGGTCCTGTACGATGCTGTGTACATACCGGGTGGCAAGGCTGGCATCAGGATGCTGACCAAGAACGTGAGCGAGTTCCCTTACGACGAGCCAAAGATGTTTGTCCTGGACGCCTATCGCCATTGTAAGCCGATTGCCGCTTCCGGCGAAGGAATCAACTTCCTCAAGACATCCGTGTCCGACGACGTTGTTGACAAGGACGGCATTATTACTGGCAAATCAGGAAGCGCTCTCCAAGAAGACTTTAAGGAAGCCATTATCCAAATGCGTTTCTGGTCTAGATTGCCCCTTGATAAAGATGTGTGATCCAATAAATACTACTGTAACTTGGACATGTTCTCGTGGATGCATCGACTATTCTTTGTCTACAGCTTTATTTGATTTTATCTTCTTAGTGTCTTGGCCCTTGCCACTAAACGTCGTGCTTCTATTGCTTTATGCATAAAGTTTACTCCCACTGTGACTTTGTCTGTAACTTCTGTCGAAATCTTTCGTCGTTGTTCTCGTCGCGCCTTGCATAACGCACGACGCTGTTCCAAATCCTTTTGAGTGATACGAGTTAACGACGCATACTTGTTATACGTGGCCTGCAAAAGAAAGCGTTGGACAAAGAGATTTTAAGAAGAAAAAGATGTCTTCTGGACACAAAAAACTTACATCCATGAGACCATGACAATCAATCATCCTTTTTGGCATGTTCTATAAATATATGCAGCTGATATATACCAGATCGGCATGATTTAACGCAAAAGCTGCTTACCTGGACAACTTGAAAGACTTCCAGCGAATCGTCTACTGAAAGTATCATTTCTTCGTTTATTCTAAAAATGGCCAAGGCTACGCGAAACAAGGCTGATTGCCCCTCACTATCCACCATGGGTCAATATACTGCAGCACATCAATCGTCGATATCAGACTTACTAAAAGAAGCAATCCCACACTCGCAAAACAGACTACGCCGGATCATCAGTATGCTACTAACGACCGCCAGGATAACAGTGGAATATAATTTACCTCGATCGGCAATATGTTTATGTACAGTGTGAGGAACCAATGACTAGTGACAAGTGACGTTGTCGGAAGACCATTGCCGTCCGACTGCTCGCATAGTTCAAACGTCTTCCCTCCTCCTATGCGGTTCCAGATCCGTGGGAAGCGCTCCGATATTAACTTCATCAGCACCGTCTGATCAATGTTGGCACCTTCCATCGTTACGTCGTAAATATTCGGGGGCAATATGTCGTGTACGATAACTGTAAACGTCCAGAAAGCGTCCTCTTCGTCCATGAAAAGAAGCAATAATCCTGCAATATAATTTAGCGATTGACAGTAGCCGATGGCTGGGGAATATACAGAGAACGCAGCAAGTAGTCGTCGAAGTGCCTGAATAACCGGAACCTCGTTGTCAGCGCTATTTTTGAGGCCGTTATGATTATCGCTGTCTGCTGTATCCGGCGATTTGGCACAGAATCTTATATTATCAGGAAATGTACGGTGGAGATCTGGCATTTGGTGACGGTTTGAATACAACTGGCTTTAAGCATCTAACGGATCGTACTGTACACCCTCTCACCTCGTTCAATGATATCAAGAAACTCGTTCTCCATTCCCATTTCTTCAGCCTTTTGGACATGTGCTTTGTATACACCTGGATTGGCGGCTTTCTTTTCCGCAGCGCCACTGTAGTGGAACCACGCCTAAAATGTAATCATGTTATTGAGCATGTCTTCGCTCATAGTCTACGCGAGATAGCTAACCTGGCCGCGAAGTTCCGTAGGAATACCTTTCCTCACATAACGTTTGACTAATTTCGCATAAGTCCAATAGAATACAGGGTTTTCGTGACCAAGCTGTGCTGCTTACTTTTTCTGCTTCTTTCAGGCCACTTGCGGTCGTTCTCAGCTAGCAGCTTTTGCCACTTTTGCAGTCGACGATGTGTAATGTTTTGATATGAGCGTTCAAACTTCTCATACTCTTCCAGCGAGACCCATTGCGTGGGTTTTATAAAACCATATTGGTCTCTGAAAGTCATTGTGGGTATGAAGATCTCTACTGTTAATCGTTGCAATACAACTAAATATTACCTTGGTGAGCTGTCATCGGTTTTCTGTGGAGGGGGATTCAATAACATATTGCGATCATCTTGCAGGGAATCTTTTTCCCGTGTTCGGGCTTGCCGAAGAAACATGCTCTTTGATCGTTTTGGTACAGACAGACCTCCGCGAGATAGACTTAGTTTATCTCTGAAAGTGGATGTGATGGAACCGTATTGGCGCGCCTTTCCTTCGGTCGCCGTGTCCAGCACTGGGACCAAAGGCTTCTCATGGACATCTTCGGAAAAAAAAAAAGGGGGAGAGAGAGATCCATCAATGACAAAAAGATAACTATATATACTCTTTGTTTTCTGTTACCTGTAGTTGACGTGTTTAATATCTCGGGACCTTCTTTGTCAGCCGTTTCGTCTTCGGAAACCGTGCCAACAGAAGACGCTTGCGCACCCGAGATACTATCATTGACAGCCAAAAGCGAGCTAACATTCTGTAACGTTTCAAGCGGTGGTTGCTGGCTTGTGCCTGCCTGTTCCGGAAGAGCCAAAGAACCGTCTGCCGGTTTATTGGATTCAAAACTCGGGCGTCTTCGACTACTACCAGCAGCTACAGTATCATAGTAGACCGTGGGCAGGTGAACATGAGACACTGACTTTTGACGACGAAAAAATGGTTGGGAAAAGGAAGAAGAACGAAGCCGAAAGCTGCGAGAAGAGAGCTTAGGTGTCCTCTTGTGCGGGTCGTTGGAAAATTGCGTTGGTGATGATCGTGTCGCGGACGACATTACCGCCAGTGTCGAAAGGTCTCAAAGGAATGTAGCAATGGTAAGGATAAGGGCACAAGCACTGTTTTTGCGAGTCGAAGAAAAGGGTGCTGCAATATGCCTTTTACAGGGTTCAAAGGTTTGCACTCATCAGGGATAAGGGGGGGAACAAGGCGAAAAGGCCATCATAACCACGTTCGGTTTCACAAAAATGAAGTGCTGAGTCTGATCGCCCTGCGCATTGGGCAGGAGCGCATTGGGCAATAACCGAAATTGGCACGTTTACCTTCTCGCACGAACCTGTTATTGGAGACATTGCAGGAGAACTTTGATATCGTCACAGCCCGTACATCGCAGAGTGCTAATAGTGGCCTCAAAAGCATTCTCTCCACTAGCCCTTGTACCGTATTTAAATTCCTTGTAGTAGAAACCAAGAAAAGGCGTTGTAGTGCCACTGGACATATTCAATTTCTTTCGGCCTGGTGCTCGGTCGCCTCTTCACAAGAGAACTTTATAGATGAACGCAAAGGCATAACTTGTTAGACGAATGCCAGAGAATATGCAACTCCCATTGTTGGCATTTGCAACATTACGTTCATCTTTGCGTCTATTAACGTATAAACTGAGTTCAGTTTTTATGGTTGTCTAGAAAACGGAAGCGAATAGATGGGTTCGTAGAGTGTCTTTGAAATGAGGTGTGAGGCGCGCTCTGTGGGATTATCCAGGTTTCCATGCCTGTGACTACCACTCAGCCAATTAAATTGACTGACTGGCAATTCCTTGCGTCATGCCTCGCTCGACCGGCGAATGAAGATTGTGCCTTAAGTTCGTTCACTAGCAAGACCTGGAAAATGTATGTTTAATCAAATCGTTCACGTCGGTAGAGGTCGTTTGGCCGAGGTGGATGCATACTATGCTCTGTCCATCACTAAATCAGCTAGAAAAGTAGCGGTGTTTAGAGTAGCCTTCCTATACAAGGAAAAGTGATCTCACTGTACTGTACAAGGACACACCAGAGAGCTTTCACGTGCAATACGTATAAGGCAATAAGACTCTCGTTCTAAACCCGTACCTAATCGACAACGGCACGACCATACGCAAACAGTATGCCTTGCTACAGTATCCACAGAAAGGGAAGGAGCTCCAGGCATTTATGGATGACACTCCTAAAGTTCTCGCATGACGTAACTCTTTAATTGAAGGGTACATCGTACTGTTCCACAGAAGATGCACACATGAAGGAGTCTTCCTGGAAACCACCTCTCCCGCATCAACGGCATAGCATGGTTAACAAAGCACATCATTCCTTAACATTTTATAAATCTTCTGACCCTCAATCAGAAAGATGAAGTCTGGTCCTTCTCTTCAAACCCATATTTGCTGCGCATGATTAACAGTGTTGTCCAAACTTATTGAATTTGCGTGTATTACGTTTCTAATTGATGAAGTTGGCCTTTCGCATCCATACCAATCGGGTCGGCGCCCAGCCCAAGGCTTTTTTCTGAAGCAAAGGATCGCCAATCTCGCCAGAGCAGAGAATCAGATTTGCCTGAAATTTTGTGCAGAATGGAACTACTTTTGCGCTAATCCATAGCTGCACAATAGATTGGACATCTGCAGTTCGTTGAGACCATTCAGAAGTTAAGTGGGTTTACTCTAGCTATGAGCTTGCTTGAGATGATTCTTTTTGCCGATGAGAAAGTCTGTCGGAAAGATTTTGGATTCACGTTAACATTGTAAAGTACTACGAAAATTGATCCTGTTCTTAACGCTCTTGAAGTGTTGAATGCCCAAGGCTGACAAAAGTCGAACTGCTTGGGCCCCAGTCACAATTAGCGACCAAAATTTTTGAACTCGAAAGTGCCGCGAGTCAGACACAAAAAGTGAGAATATAGACTTGTTAAAGAAGTACAAACACGGCTGCTTTCCCTTTCGACCCTTCATAGAAGAACCATAATGACGACTGCACAAAGCATTGCGACACCACCCGCGGGTTTCTTTTCGCCATTAGCTTCCCTTTCCTCAAAAGACCAGAAACCTTCGGGATCGCCGTATAATCCGCTCTACTGGCCTCAATGGTTCAGCTACCACAAGAATCGTCTTGGACTCCCCAACCCCGGAAAATTCGAACGCTTGCACGGTGAAGTAAAAGGTACAGAAAACGGCGGGGGACCCGCGAATAATACGTGAGAGATAACGCCATGTGCAAATGTCAGACACCTTTGTCACCAACTATCTTTTTGACGGTGCGCAGGCCAATATTGTCAAAGAACTCTCACCCAGTTTCCACGTGCAACATCAGTTCTCTTTGGGTTCTCAGGTTATGCCGCCCATGTATAACTTTATGTCTGGTTACGTGACCGAAAAGGTAAAAAGAAAATGCTTGAGTTCTTGGACGTGTTTTGTTTTTCTAATGTGGTGGTTATATATAGACCACGGTACAAGGTACGATGGATAATGATACCAATCTGAATGCTGTCGTGAGGCACATGTGGTCGGCGCGCGCACTGACCAAAGTGGTCGCTCAGGTAATAAATAATAAACAGACCGAGGTGCAGCAGACGGGAATTCCTGATGAGCGAGATAGTTGACACATATGCCCGGACACTCGATGCTCCAAATTGAACATGATTACACTGGCTCAGATTACAGCATCAACGTTAAAGCAATGAATCCAAACCCAATGGAGTTCACCGGTCTCTACGTCGCATCCTACTTGCAGTCTGTTACACCCAAGCTCGCTCTCGGCACAGAAATTGTCTTGCAACGGCCTACACCTGACATGGAGGAAACAGCAATGTCGCTGGTCGGTAAATACAGTGGCAAAGACTATATCGCCACTGCACAGTTTCAGGGACTGGGAGCCATACAAGCGAGCTATTATCAGCGTATCAACGAGAAGGTCGACTTCGGCGTTGAAATCAATATGATGATTCACGGTCAGCGGAGAGAAGCTGTCGCAACCGTTGGTGGCAAGTTCGACTTCAGACAAGCAACTTTCCGGGGACAGATCGATACCACTGGTCGGGTATCGGCTGTGCTGGAAGAAAAGATGGCCCCTGGATTTTCATTCCTTGTCAGCGGTGATCTGGATCACATGAAGGTACGGAATTTGGGCATCGAGAGATTTGCACAGACGACTTATTTATGAATGTACCAGGGTCAAAGCAAGTTCGGTGTTGGTATTATGCTTTCTGCCTAAGGCCAATAGTAAAACTTAATTTTGTGTATAAACCAAAACCTCGTTTAGTAAAAAGAAAAGCAATTAGACTGTCCTCGAAATCGCTCAACCGTACTTGATATCCACAAGCTATCTTTAGTGCATGTTCCGCTGTCTCTCGCTTTGCTTTTAGTTACGCCTCGCGGTTTATGTCTATGCCTGTCCCTGCGCAGGCCCACAACTACGTAGATTTTTTGTACAATGATCCCTTTCACATGTTGCGACTATACTTTATTGTCGGCTTCTTGCCATCTCATCCTGGTATTGATAATGCAGCTCGCCTACGTCATGGTTGCCGTGGTATTCCCAACCTTGTTCCGTTACATGATAAACTATTGAAATACAAATCAGAAGTTTTATATGCGAAGGACGGTATATTTCACTTACGATTGACAGAACCACCAGACATGGCATCGCGGTGTGTAGCGTGATAGATTGACCGCTTGCCCAGTTCAAGTGCATCGGCAACTGACAGATCGTAATCATAGCCACTATCGAGTACACCGTAAGCGAAAGTGGAACCTGAACCGACGGAAAAGATATCTCCTTTCAGCCGTTGACCATCCGAGTCGACATAAAATAAGTTTGGACCCTACATCAATATCGCCTGTAAGTAACCGCCGTAACATTACGACAGAAATAAAGAGATCCAGCTTACAGATTTGTCCCACCCGGTCACCATCGTACCCTATTATACTCATAAGTATCCTCGGCTCTCACAAACAAGAAGCCCTACACTCCATACCATCGACAGGCCCATGCCTTTATACGCATATACCATGTTAGCTAAGAGTTTCGATGCAGCTGCAACCGATATTCTCTCCTTGTTCCGTAGCTCGTAAAGTCGGCAACGTCGACCCAACTCGCGCTCCCAGTACTGGCAGTCGGCAGCACCTCCTGCGAGTGTGCCCAGCAGGTATGGATTGATCTCAATGACCTTTTTAACAGTCTGTGAAGCTGAAGACAACATCATTAATGTTCATCCGTATACACCATCGCCAACTCGAGTATGTAATACCAATGTAATTGCCCATCGTGGCTCGAGAGTCGACTGCAACAACGACTCCTCCTTGGAATTGGAAGGCTAGAGTGGTGGTACCGTGTTGTATTTTAATCTTGTATTCCGGCGAGTCTTCGTCTGTTACGTTTCGCAGAAAGTCGACAGGCTAAGCAAGTTCATAAGTTGGGAAACACGTCAGGGCAAAAGACGCTGCAATCTTCCTACGTTGTGAACATTCGGTACGTCGAAAGCGGGAAACGCAAGCTCTTGAGCAGCGTCCCACTTGCCGCATAAATTCAAGGAGCCATTCTCAAAAGGCGAGCGAAAAGGTGAAGTTGTGTACTTTTCCACAAACCGATGCATCGTTCGTTCGTGAAAAGGATTACAGCTTCACACCATTCTGGGACGCGTGTCCCATTTCTACTGAGTTTCAATTGTGCTTTCCTCACTGCAGACGACGTTCACTCCAAAAATCAGTGTTGGTGTTCTAACTTGTAAAGTATTTCCGTTTTCTTTTGAACATTCAGAACAAGCCCGGTTCTTTTATTCAAAAATCAGTTATTTGACTGGAGCTCTAACTCGTAAAGTATATCCGTTTTCTTTTGCCCATTCAGAACAAGCCCGGTTCTGCTGTTCACAAAGTGTCAAGAGCACTTTGCGCTTGACCAGCGTGGCTACGGATTCCCAGTCATCGATGAGATGACATTCCTTCATTTCAAAGACTGTCAAGTTTGGGCAATAAGCGACGTATGCTTGTATGGTTTTGTTTGTGAGCCGCTGACAGTTGTTGACGGAAATTCGCTCCAATCCTCCAGCGCGATGCTGAGCCAGCAACACCATGCATTCGTCTGTGATTTCGCAACCTGCTAACCCTAGCACGGCTACTTGAGTTTGTCGCGCAATCAGACTAATAGATTTAGAAGTTATACGGTCACGATCGCGTATACGACCAACGTTTAAATGTCGTAACCGTGGACAGCGGTTGGCGATTGCAATAATGGATACATCAGACACAAGACCGCAAGCTCGTAAGTCCAAATGCTCTAGATTTACACAGAACTCTGCTGCCTTCAAGATGGTTTCGTCTGTAATCTGGTGACATCCGGCAAGCGTCAGTGAGGTCAGATAGCCATGATACAAGAAAGGCAAGACCGCTGCGTCAGTGATGGTATCGCATATATAGATTTCGAGATAGTCCAAGCGGTCTGCGAAGCGACCAATTCGTTGCAAAGATTCCTGTATAGAGTCTTCTTTAATCCTACGCAGAGTGAGCGAGCGGAGCGATTGTCGGTAAACAGCCATGCGTTCTCCTTGATTTCCTGTTGTATTGTGTTGTCGTTGTGTTTCGTCAATGGGATGCAGAGAAAGGACACCGTCATTTACGGGTTTATGTCCTCTTAAAAGACATGGATTACGAGTGCTTCTTGTTGAACGGGAGATGGAATTTGTTGATGGTGATGAATAATAGTTTGGCTGATTGGGTTGAGCAGCTGCAAGAAGTGGTGAGGAAACGGGTAGGTTGATGTGTGGTGCTGGGCATGCAACAGCAAGACTAGCAGGGGACACGGATTTGTGCGCGGTGACTGAAGCTGGCTCGCCCAACAGAGATGCATATCGTGTAAAGGAAACGAAATCCACTTTGGTGTCTTCAAACGTGAGATGGCGATAAACGATGCGTGCCGCACAATAATGCCACAGCCTGTTCACCAGCAGACACTGATATATGGATGCCGAAGGCTTTTTTCCGATACTGGAACGACAACCCTTGCTCCTCGCGACGTGCTCCAGAATAATGGCTACGATTTCTGGGAGACGCACCGCAAGATGGGCGTCTACGCCCGGGTTTCTGGTCATGTTTGTCGCCTATAATTTAAGAGGGAAAATGATGGAGAAAAGAAGATAAACGAATAGCCTTTTTGCTAACGGAGGTTTTTTAAAATGGCATGCCAAACAAAGGATGTTTTATGCTGTAAAAACCAGTTTCCACGTAAAAAAGACACCGCGGAATTTAACAGATTGTTTCTTGATCTTGGTTAATCGTACTTGCTCCTTCCTGTACATAACCTGAATTTCATGAAATTCGCGCTTTCTTATCTGAATTGCAACCTCTGAAAGGCGCTCGGTCAGCACAAAAAGTCCATGATTTCAAAAGGAAGCAAAGTGAGCTCATTTTGACGTAACTAAACTCCTGGTTCTACACGCGACAAGGGACAACGCCAAAATCAATGCATTGGTCAATTTTCAGAGTTTGCTACTGTAACAAGCAGCGTCAATGTAACAACATTATCCTGTGTTCAATAAATGCATGTATCCCATCCTACAAACGAAAGAAATCGATCTTGGCTCTTAAAAGTCATTTATCCACTTACGGCCATTTTCGTCAGAAGCAGCGCAATAATCTCTGAAAATCTTCATTTCTCTACAAGCAACTTCCACTGTCAGTAGTATCCTTCGGTACTTTCAATTTCAGTGGGACATTGACGCTGCATGGTTGGAGAGCATCCTTGTCAGGGACGCGCGTGCTTCCTCGACCACACCACTTGGGGGGCTACAAAGCGTCGTTTGCCACCGCCGCACCTCGGACCACCAAATGATCCTTTTAAGGAAATTGCCCAAATCGGAGCTTGAGAGGGGAAAACGCTGGCAAAGGAGGGGAGGGAGCCAGCCCGCTGCAATTAAAGCCGTTTCTTCCTTAATATTCATTTACGAGTAGGCTTAAAGTGAGACCGGTCGACGACTTGAGCAATGGACGGCTACTTACAAGCGGTAAAATATGCACGCTATAAGACATGAAATCGAGTATTAGTTTGAGGGCTAATGGCATTAAACAAACTAAAAAGACAATGGCAACTACGAGTGCGTCGCCTTTGACGAGCCGGTCGTTCAGCACCGGCACATCCACAGTATCGTACACACAACATGCAGCCAAGTTGCTTCCGGCCTATCCGCCAAGCAACACTGATTTCCATTGTACAGAACTCAACACTCCCGATGGTCCTTATCCGTTAATATGCGAAACGGCTGCTCCCAACATTCACCCTCATTTTTACCGTGGCACACATAGCGTGATTGTCAGCACGAACAAGTCTTCTTCGTCCGGAACCGCTTTCCTGTCGACGAATGCGTCATTGCAAGTGACTTCGACGAAAACCTCCACCAAAACTTCATCGACTAGATCGTCATCGGTCTCTGAGCAAGTGCTCCCCGTTGCATCAACTAGTACGACTGCGGATCGTCAGCAGCAGCAAGACACCGACTTGACGGAATCGTCCGAGGATGACGGTCAAAGTGGCATATATTTCGGACGCTATCAAGAGCAACAGTCATCAGCATTGCCTATACCAATTATCACATCAAGACGTCACCAACAACAACAGCAGTCTTCTTCTTCTTCTCGGCCCATCGTTACCTCTTCGTCTTCCTCCAGCGCAGAGCGCAGCATCCCGTTTCGAGCGACACCTATTACGAGTTCCACTTCGCACACACTTTCGTCATCATTATCGGGGCAGGGATATTCAGGTAGTGTTGCGCCTACGTTATCAACGCCCTACATGAATAATGGCCTGCCTTCACCGCATCATCATCATCATGATGGCCCATTCTCTGCAGCATCAATGTCCATGACACCTCTGAAAGAGGATAATAATAATAGCAACACAAATAATACGTCAACATCGATAGGTGGCGGCAGCAGTGTCAGCTCGCTATCCTCACTGTTTAGCCGAAACAGCCTGCGAAACAACAACCATCCGAGAAAACCGAAAAACAGCCTTGCAAAAACAAAATCAAGCTTTGTCCTTCGCATAGTCATCCACGACCAGTTATCCACAATACTGGCATCGCGAAGCATAGACGATGCTTATCTCTTCTTTAACGTGGGGATGTCATTTATCTGGGCCGACGCTAATCGGAAAACGGAGGTAAGAAAAACAAGCAATTGCAATCGACCTTTATTGAACATCATTCTTAAATAATCCCTCAACTGTATAGGATTTCCTCTCTAGAATCTCGTTTACGAAAGCTTATCCTACCTGTCACGATGTAAATATGTTAACACGACGCAGCGACCATTTAGATGTTATCATTGGATTTTCTTCGGGTGATTGCGTCTGGTACGACCCGATTACTGGCAAATATTTTCGTCTGAACAAAGGAGTAAGTCAGGTTCTGTGACCTAGCACCGTACCTTATAGTGTAAACTTCTTTTGCAGGGAGTAATGAATAACACCATGGCGACATGTATAAAGTGGATACCCGACTCGGAAGAGCTGTTCATGGTTTCGTTCAACGATGGTTCGATCTTAATCCTGGATAAAGAGCGTGAGGACCAGGCATTTACTCCAGTATCGTCATCGTCTTCCTGGGCTGACCAGCAGTACGTGCAAGAGCCAGCTCTCGGTCGACCACTGATATATGTCTGACTTCGTCTCTTCTTTAGGTTCCAAGTTTACAAGCCACGGAAAAATGCTAAATACAATCCAGTATCGCATTGGCGAGTCTGCTCCAAAACTATCACACGTGAGCAAAGGGCTTTCGGACTTGTTCAATACGCGTAACTGACGCTTGTGCCTTGGTAGACTTTGCATTTTCTCCAGATGGAAGCCACTTGGCAATCGTCAGTGCCGACGGAACGCTTCGTATCATTGACTATTTAAACGAACGGTAAGGCATTGGTTCGATAGGAGGCGATTATGCATCATTGCTGGTGCTGAGTCTCGTAGTTTATGTGATGTTTTTGGAGGCTACTTTGGTCAGTTGACATGCGTGGACTGGAGCCCGGATGGTAAATATATTCTGGTGAGTTCTTTTGCTTACCCTTCCTCTCTCTCTGTCTCTACTAAATGAAGCTTTCAATGGAAAGACCGGCGGACAAGATGACCTAGTTACACTATGGTCATTCCATGAAAGACGGATTGTAGCACGGTGTCAAGGCCATTCGTCTTGGGTAAATACCAATAATGCAAGCAGGCAAGATGGATGAACTGACTTTGGTTGACATGTAGGTCACGGCAGTTGCTTTTGACCCCTGGCGTTGTGACGAACATGTGTACAGGTTTGGAAGCGTGGGAGAAGACTGTAAGCTTATTCTGTGGGATTTCTCCTTCAGTGCACTACATCGGCCGAGGCATGTAGGTTTCGTTTCTCGTAGACGAAAATGCGCATGAACGGTAATAGCGTATGTCGTAGAAAATGAGATATTCTCTGCAAAGCCCGCCATCTTCTCCAAAAAGAGAGAAAAAGGTGCCAGAGAACGGGAAACAACGGACGTTTAGTTTCCGCAGATTCCGTCGTCAATCTTCACGGACTGCTGGAGTTTTCGACGATGATGACGATGTGGGTCTTTACACAGACGATGATACTACGCATCATGTTCAGTTGGCCACGCTTCATCCAATCATGACCAAAGATCAAGTACCCTACCTACAACCTGTTGTGGCACAAACGGTGCATCCTGACCCCTGTTCAGATTTATCCTTCCAACCAAATTGTATTGTTACTACAGATCGGCGAGGGCGTGTACGTTCATGGAAGAGACCATAACTTATTACTTACATTGTTTCGTTTTCGCTGAGATCAACATGACGTTCAGAATACCTTTTTCTGTGCACTGCGAAACAAACAAAGGAAGCAACATTTGTTATTAAAGGTTGAATAATAGCGTACAAAGGGGGCCAAGGTGAGTATTTACAAGCGATCAAGTTATGGACACTGAATTGTTCCATGGGAATTGTTAAGCATGAGCTGCGTGTTTCTCCGGCATTAAATTGTGGCTACTGGCACTCGCGTCGCGACTACGGGTGACACGACTTTCGTTGTCACTGGTGGCGTCGTCGTGATCCCTTTGCCGACTTCGTCCAGGATGATTATGAGTCCCAAAGCGTCGTTGAAACTTTATCAGCTCTCTCGTCAACATATCCATAATCTCCAGCGAAGACTGCTCGCGTGGAGCACTGTCTGAACCATTTTCCAGTTTCATTCGTTCAATCGCTTCCTCTGCTGTTCCTTTTTCTCCGTCGTCTTCATGTGGTCGCTGTGTATTGCTCGACTCTTCAAGCGGTATTGTACTGGCACTGCTTAAAGACGATGATGGTGAATCATTGTTAGTCTTCTCTGGAATGATGATTGAACCCGGTTTTTTCCGCTTTTCCTTGAAAGTATCCATATTTGCATCCGGTAACTGAATATCATACGTCCGGGGCGAGTTTGGTTGCACACAATCTTTTGAACAATTAGAACCTGTGCTTGGCGGTGAGGCTTCTGTCAAAGTCGTCTTGAATGTGCTATGTGAATCTTTCGTCGCCATTTCTACTTGAATAGAGCTTATGTACTCCAATATTTGCTTTGCCCTTCTGTTCATTTCCGATATTGTCATCCGCGCTGATGGATAACGGACTTTCGCAGGCGGAGAAGATTCACGAGCGGCACTGGACAACCTCTCGAGTATACTTGAACTTGGCTGTGGACTGCCCGCAGAACTCCCTTCTCCAGGTTGAGGTGTCGAGGTTCGTGAACGCGGTTTGCTCACATGGCCGCGCCTTGAGCTGTTTGAATTGTTTTTGCGGCCAGAAGACGCTCCCCTCGCGCGTCTCTCGCCTGACCGCTGTCTTGCCTGCGCTGAGGATGGCGAATTCCCTTCATCATTCTTTTGATTTCTCCCACTTCCAGTTCTTTTTGGTTTGCTAGGGCGGGAGTTTTCTGCACCTGACTCGTTCCTGTCGTCTACATAAATCCATAAGCAAACGCTGGAGGGGAAAATCTGATGACCCGTTACCATACCTGGTTCCCTAGATGTGAATTCTATGCCCTCCATCTCGTGCCCAATGGAAGAGATTGTGGACGAACGCGTGTGAGAAACACCTTCTTCCTCACCTTCTCCCGCTGTTCCAGCCATAGTCGCTTCCTCTTTGCGTTTTTTCAAAGCCTTTTTGTCATCATGGTGATCTTGTGAACCATCCAAAGACACAGATGGCGTCTCATTAGCTTCTGAAAGTGATTGTGCCATTTCCAGTGCATTCTTTGCTGCCAAAACATCTTCCAGAGACATTAACGCCTCGCGACTGTTGAATGTCATTCGCCTCTTTGGAACTTTCTTATCCATAACAGAGGAAGCATGCCCATTTGCTGAATAAGAATGGCGAGTCCTGTTACCGTACAAGTTAGCAGGAGCTCTCAGTTCACCTCTTTCGCTTATACCGATTTACCTTCCATGACTGAGTCTGGTAAGTGTGTGATTCTCAGGTTTGCACTCTTCGCAATAATATTGGTCAGGTATATCTCGTTCCTCCAAACCAACACAGTCACAGTGCTGCCAGACTTCGCACTGGTCGCATTGTACCATAAGACCCACGTTGTCTGCAAAACACAAAGAGGTTGCACCAATTGTCAGCATTGCGTATACGCTTGTCTATGAAATTTTCTCTCATATAGCTTACGGCTTTCTCCGCATATACAGCGAGTGACAGAACCACCATCGGTGCTCTCTTCATCCGAAGTCAAATTCGCAAGCTGTTGCCGTTGTTGTTGCAGCTTTTGTTGCTGTCGCCTGGCAGTGTAGCCATTTCGACCACGACGTTGAGCAGCTGGAATCACACAAAAAGAAAGAGTCAATGAGTACACCAAATGCCCCAACTTGAAACTTTTCAACGTTGCAAGACCCGAAATTATGCTTCTGGTTGACGTTGAAGCAACAAAGTTCAACTTACTCATGCTGGGATCAACTGGTGTCAAAGCTTATAGTTCTCCAAGAATTTGACGGAATTGCAGAGTAATGCTGAATAAGATCAAACTGATTCCACGATATCGTACAAAACAGAGAGAAAAAGGAGGAGGGCTGGCAAAAAAAAAGAAGTGAAGGCGGCCTTAAAAAACCCAAATTTCCCATCCATTAACGGACAAGCAAACCAGTCAGCCACTTTCTTTTCAGTTTTTGCGAGGTTGCTGCCGATTGCAGACGATTGCAAGTCATGCTTCTCTCTAAAAAAAAGTCGATCTGGGCATTCACATAGCGGTATAGTTTCATTGTCGTTCCAAATGATGTGAGAAATAAAGATGCTGTACAAAATGTAATCTCCAAATGTCGAACCTGTTCTTCACGAGCTTTCCTTCATGGTCTTGCAACGTACGCACGGAGTTAACGTGCAAAAGTGATACAGAGAATATAGTCCGCTTTAAAGTTGCTCGACGAATTTGAGAGAGAAGAGGGCACATTCTTTGAAGAATGCACTTGTTGGATTCAAAATTTCTGTCTAAAACGCTGCATATCTAGGAATATGTGCGGCTCCAAGTCCTTTGGGCATTTCTTTTCCATTCTAACGGAATATTCCATACGGGCACCAGGAATCAGAACTACTGGGATTCTCAAAGAAAGACTCTCTAAACAATAAACGACAACTCTTTACACAGGACAAAACCTTTATCCGTGTGGATTGACTAAAACCCCTACAATAACAAGACAAGCATTAAAGCGGCTGCAACAAAACCGTTGCATCTAGTTGTAGCCAACATGGATAGTCGTCCAAGAGGTTCTTCACTGCAGCCTCATGCAACGGTTTCAAAAACTCGGTCGGGCAGGGAGTCATTAACGCGACAAAGGCCGTCGATAGTTGATAAAAGACACTCCATCATCCAATCCAGACGTTATCCTCCACTCACTAGAGACAGGCTCGAAAAGAAAAATAAACTAGACCAGCTGATACTGGGGCGATCAGCATCAGGAAGACCGCGGCTCACTAGGAGACGAAGTATCGCCAATGGCTACATTTACCGGCTTGTCCATGAACAACATGAGAAACCAGCACCATCGCGCAGTTCCCATGCGATTCCAGATGTTACTGAAATTTTGCCTAATGTTGATCGAACAAGTGCCAGACCCATGGAGTTCGCGGAAGGTTCGTCAGCAAAACCGCGCTTCGCCACATGGTCCCGCTATAGTAGTGGTGGGTACGGCAGAAGCGCGCCTGGATCGTCAGGGTTAGGTGCTTTGTCTTCTCTGGATCATGGCTTTTTGAGGCCCCACGATAGAAAAGAAGAAAGTAATGCTGCCGCAAGAGAGAACGGCTCAGATATATCTTTACGGCCCAACAGACGGCTGTCGCATCTTTTAAAGTATACGACTTCTAAACCTCTCCGAACCCGAGCTGACGATGCAGTTCACCTTCCTTTACCCGTTTCCAGTTATACAGTTCTTTCAACTTGGGAGCGTATCGGATCTCTCCTAGGTCGCATGGCCGAACGCGTCATTGACTCTCGTAGTTGTGAGCCTGCCTATGACCGCATGGACGTCCAAGATATACTGACCCTCGCAAAGTACTTGCATGTCTTCCGAACACATCCTTTCCAAGAGGGTCCAGGAAATGAAGAAGAGGAAGCACTCCTAAAACATCGTAAATCATCAGCAACACACCTAAAAAGCAACCGCTCAATATCCGTCTTCATCGACCAAGTAGCAGCCGAGGAAGAAGGAGATGGTACTGGACGCAGCACAGACGACGATGCAATAATATCACCACATTCACCAACGCCCTTGTCGAGTCAAAACACATCAAGCACATCTGACGTGGACCCTCTAAAACCTCTGTGTCGTCTTAGTGCCGTAGCACGGGATCAGCCAGGACCGTCCGGGTTGACCGAAGATGTTCCAGCAGGAGAGCCCTCATCAACCACGCTACATAACTCTAGCCGCGAACGTATATCTGCAACAGAAAGACAGCAGGATAGCAGTGAAACAGAGGCCACCTCTGAGGACCATGCACAAGTGGGACGTCCGGATGTTACCGGTCCCCGGGAGAATCGCTATCAGCCAGTAAAACACTTCATGCGGATGGTTCTTTCCAGCCTTTCAGCGCTCACACCCTCCAGTAATAAACGCGGTCCTATCGCCCTGAATGATGACGAAGAGGAAATGTCGCCTATATCAATCCAGTTTCAAGGCTGGTCGCTCTGGTGTTTCGGTCCGGATAGTCGGATACGCCTGTTACTGTGGCGAATCATAGCAACAAGGTACATCTTCTGTTTCCGGCCATGGCAAAAGTAGGGACTTATAATTATTCTCTGTTTTCGAAAGATGGTTTAACACTTTGATGTTCGTCCTGTTGCTTGCGCAATGGCTTTTGCTTTCTTTTGTTCCAATACATACAAACGACGATAAGACGGATTGGTCGCGACCTCATCAATACGGACTACTTGTGATCAATGTCATTTATACGTAAGATTTTGGCGCGTCAGCGACGGTTATGGCTTAAAAGAAGGCTGACGAGCTTATTATGTAGCCTTGAGGCTATCGCGAAGATTATCGTTTATGGATTCTTCGTTTCAAAATCCTCGGATACCAAGCCAAAGCTGCATAACCTTAAGAGTCTTGTTCAAGAATGGCTATGTTCTTCAAAAAGACAAGATGCTGGCCGCCTGACGGATAATAGCAGCGACGGCAGTGCTGCTCACTTACCGTCATTTGGATCGATATATTCTGAAGGCAGTAGACGCAGTAGCACTCACTCGATAAATCAACAGTCGACCAGTAGTAGCTGTGCGTATGACAATCAGCTTCCCCCGTGGGTCGCTGAGAGCTCATTGGGCGTGGGCACTAAAGGAAAGGCTCCAGAACATCGTCGACGCGAGTCTTTTGCTTCTGATTTGCCTATGCACCGAATCGAAGACCAAGAAGAATATATACCGGATATTAGAGCTTCAGATGTACGTCCATCCCAAAAGACAGTTGACGGAAACGGGGATATTGAAGACGAAGCAGACAAGCAGCAACAACAACATAAAGAGAGTATTAATATCCATCACGACGCATACTTGAAAAGAGTTGCCAATGTTCTCGATATAATCTGCATTGTTTCGTACTGGATCGACTTCAGTCTGATGATGTTGAGCAAGGGCGAAAGAACTTGGTCTCTTTTCAAAGCGCTTGCTGCAGCACGCGTCTTGCGCTTGATAGCTATCACTGAAGGCACTAGGGTTTGTACCACTAGCATTGATGGGCATATTTTTTTTCTTTTTGCCAGTCTGACCGATAAGCCTAGATCATTGTAGAATCTCTTCGTACGAGCTTGGATATGCTCTGTAACGTCCTTGGCTTTTTCGTTTTCTTTTGGAGTCTGTTTTCATTGATGGAGATGCTCGTTTTCATGAATTCGTTCTCACGTCGGTGCGCTGTCATGCCTAAAGATGGCTTGCACAAGGGTATGGCAGGTAAGAGAGCGGGCCCAAGTTTCCGCTGCAGATACAGTATCTCAGCTCTTCCTCCATATACAGATTTAGAATATGTCAATCCGCGAGTAGCGTGCAGCAATTACTACGACGCAGAGGGGAATAAGCAAGGCGTATACGATATCGACACGGGTCACTTTATTCAACTCCACGGTGAAGATGGCTTTGCCTGCAAGATCGGTCAAGTGTGCATCCAGAGTACCGCAAATCAACCTGGCTGGGGCTATATCAACTACAACAACATATTTTACACCATGTTGAACGTTTTCACCGTTGTCTCTATGGAAGACTGGACAGAACTAATGTACATGAGTCAGGACGCCGTGTCCAATATTGGTGCAGCTATTTTCTATTGCTTCTGCATCTACGTCATGGCTTTGGTCATGGTACCTATGTTTATCGGTACGCTTTCTATTCTACTACATTGATTTCCTAGTTCCACACTTATAGCTTGTCTCTTTACAAAGCGGCCATAACAAGCTCGTTCGAGCATGTCAGAGGCGATATGCGTCGAAGTGCCTTTGCTGCGGAGAAAAAGAACCGGTTATTGGTCACAAGGGACGTAAGGATTAACAGAGATCAGGACGAGGATATCAATGAAGAATGGGCATACGCTGGCGAACTTGGTAATGGAAATATGGTTCGGCATCATTCTCATCGTCAGCGGCACTGGGCTGCCTCTCTTGCTGCATGGAAAGTGTTTCCTCAATGTGGTAGCATTATGGTGGCAGGGAATATTGCTATGATGATGTTCTACAGTACTTCGCAATCAGAGGATAGCCTGAAGAGATTGCGTAAGTTTCTTGACTGTCGTCACTGCGGATGAAAGCAGAATGTACTCAATCCACCGATAATGTACAGATTACGCGGAACAAGTGTTCAATTGCTTGTTTGCTGTAGAGATTGTGATACGAATATTGGGATCGGTCAATTGGGCTCAGTTCTGGCGATATTATCATATCCTTTTTTGATATTGCCAACGTTAGGACGCGATTAAGCCCAAACCTCCCGAAAAGGTCCTTAACTATCTGTCGCTACGCAATAGGACTGATTTTGGCATTGTCATGGCCACCCTTATAGGAGATCTTGTGAGCACATTGCAACCTGACCTCGCCCGATACTTCAAGATATTTGCCATTCTTCGCTCGTATCGCTTATTGTATCTGTGCCCTCGGGTGCTGCGATTATTGGTTAGCCGTTGCCTCGAAAACATTCTAAACAATTACTGATGGTTGTCTTTCTTGCAGTCCGATGTTATAGGCGACGGTCAAGGAATTATCAACCTGACTTTCTTTACATTCTTAGTCTTGTTTTTACTCTGTCCGATATCGATTCAACTTTTTGGAGGCGATTTTGTACATGGCACCATGGGAGATGAACGGCAAATGCGCTTTGATAACTTTTTTCAATCATTTCTCGCGCTTTTTCAGGTATTGCGTGGAATATTTTCTCATTGTTTCTTTAATTTCGCTGATGATAAAGATGTAGATCCTCACAGGAGAAAACTGGACGGTGTGTACGCAAGCATTGTAGTATACCACCATCATATCAGGCCTATTAATGCATGTCACTTAGGACATTCTGTATGATGCTATGCATAGTCAGTCGCATGCTTCGGTGACTTATGCCGCTGTATTTATGGTCTTGGTATATTTTACTCTTCACTGTATGTATCATTCACCCAAAGGAACAAGCACTGCAAGAAATGACGGAATCACTAACACAGTTATCGTCTGTTTCTAGACACGGTTCTCAATCTTTTCATTGCCGTCATAATGGAAAACTTTGACTTGGACGAAGATCAAATTAGGCAGATACAGATTAAGAAATATATTCAACAGCACTGCTGGCGACCTGAGTATTTCAAGAATGACCATATTAGCCAGTAAGTGATATCCTTCTTTTTACCTTTACTGTTCTGATGAACTTTCTGATTTTAATCTTATTACAGAGCTCTGCTTCCTATCTTTTTAGGACAAGACCGTCGGAAACTGACACTCGACAAGCTTCCCCAAAGTCTAGTTGCTTCAGTAACAAAAGCAAAATTCAAAGAATTCCAAGCGGGAGAGCCGGTGGATCCTCGACGTTGGAATCTGTCGATAGCTAGCGGTGGCACTGATTACTCTGATGCGCGTAGCGCGGCATCTTCTTTGGTTCCGACGCTGTTTAGCGGGCGGAATTCACGCAGATCGTCCACCATGTATGTTTTACTGCGATCGTCCGTTTCAAGTCTGCCTTTATACCTAACGTATACTTTTACAGTTCTGATCTGAGTAGCCGAACGACAGCAGTCGATGAGCCCATAACAGAGGACAGTGCTGAACCATTGGTAAAATATGGAGATGAATATGAGATAAACGTGGCAAAGGAGAACAAGAGCGTCATTGTCGAAAACTCGAAGGTTTTCCGGTCACTCATCTTCTTACGTCCGGAGCATCCGTTGCGAATAGTGTGCTCGCGTTTAGCCCACGCTTCGTGGTTCAATCACATCATGTCGGGCCTTATTTGCACAAGCATCATACTAGCAATCTGGGCTGATGCTGAGACCCGGACTGTTTACCCGACAGCCGCGAGAGTAGTGGAGGATATCCAAAGAGCATTACTTGGCGTATTTTGGGTCGACGTGGTCATTCGCGTGATAGCAGATGGCTTAATTGTATTGCCGAGGTCCTATCTACGGAACGCATGGAATGCACTTGATCTGTTTGTCCTCACATGTCAGACCGGCGTACTGCTTTTTGTTCGTCAAGATACTGAACAGCAATATGCCTATTTGCGCATCCTCCGAACTTTGCGCTCTTTGCGCATTGCTTACCATGTAGAAGGGATACGGTCTATTTTCCGAGACCTCTTGCATGGACTGCCATCGATGGTCGATGCGCTTGCACTGAATTTACTTGTCTTCGTTACCTTTGCTATATACGGATGCTATCTTTTCAGTGAACGTTTCGCGAAATGTAACGACGACGCTGCTAGCTCAAGGGACAATTGCCGCGGCGAATTTGCATCCTCCAGCGAAGACGCAGAAGGCATATTCATTCCAAGAGTCTGGCATAACCCTTACATGTACTCCTTCGACGATTTCGGTAAGGCCCTTTTACACCTTTTTGAATGCGCATCAGGCGAAGGATGGGTTAAGTAAAAGCTTGTTATATTATTTGTCGAGATTTTGTATAGCACTAATAATGTTGATGCTTATTACAGGTTAAGTCTTTGTTTATCGCAATGAGTGTACCATCTACACTTAATCAACAACCACGGTTTGATTGGTCCTCATCTTCAACTTGGTTTTGCTTGTATTACATCGTCTTTATGTTTGTGGCATCCCTTTGTTCCATCCAGCTCTTTATTGGCGTCATTCTGGAGATATTTAAGAGTCGCAGCGGTATCTCGTCCCTCACGAATACTCAACGGCAATTTCAAGATCTTCAACGTCAGCTGTCGCTTATCAAACCAACAAGAAAAGTACAGCGACCTTATGACAGTAGTATACGAGCCTTCTGCTATGACCTGGTTATCGATAAACGTGGCAAGTTTGCGCATTTCATGTCCACTGCGCTTACGCTGAACATAGGTATCATAAGTTCTGGGAGATTGAAAGCGGGGAATGCCAGAGACTCATGGAGCCTTATCCGTATTTAGCTCTCTTTGCTTCTTTTCATCTTCATGAACCAAGTTGGCTTATGTCCTTTCAAGGTAACTTGTAATAACACTTTTCTACTTAGGCGCATAATAATTATACAATCATAGTGAATATGCTTTATGGCTTTCTGGCGCTATATACTTTTGAAATAGTCGTCAAGATTCTCGGACTAGGTTTTCGGAAGGTAAGGCTCCGTCGCGGATACCTTCATATAGGGCACTATAACTGAAATCTATCTCGTTGCAATAGTGGATATCATCCAAATGGAGCATCTATGATTCCATGATGACACTCTTGGGTTTGTCTACAGTCTTCACTGCAACTGTGCATCTAGCTAATACGGGAGTGCATAGTCTATATCTTCACTAGCCAAAGAAGCATCAGCGAGTCAGAGGTAAAGCTGATGAAGACATTAGCAAGCAACATGTATTCATAGTGCCTTGGATAGTTCGTCTTTAGTGTCGTATATCATACCTTGCTGGTTGGTATGGCTTTTCGGCTGGCTCAACGAATTGAGTCGCTGGATACGTTATTCCGGGTCATCAAGTAGGACATGCCGCAAAGAAAAGTTGATGCTTATCGGTTTAATGAGCCTTTTTCCCCTTTAGGCGCTCGGTACCTACGATCATTTATGTCACGACTGCATTCGCCATTGTCATCGTTTGCTTTGCTGTCGCGTTGCAAGAGCTTTTTGCTTCCACGCGATATGGTCCTTACGGAAACAACCATGCTAATTTCCGAGACTTTGGAACTGCAGTTTTGACCCTGCTAAGAATTACCACGGGCGAAAACTGGGTTAGGGCAATCCCGTCGTTGACGACTTGTGCTACAAAGCTTATGATGTTTTGTCTAGGACTTTTTGATGCATGATTTTACGGTAGTTAGCCCCGAATGCGTACAAGGCAGGGATTGCGGATCCCCGGCGGCCGCAATCATCATGTTCGTCTTATACTATATCGTATGCACCTACATTTTTGTGAATCTATTGACAGTCGTAAGTATTTGCAAGGGGAAAATTGTTGATAGGCCATTGGATGTGGCCCTAATCAGAAAGCGTAGGTCGTCATCAACAGCTTTTCGTACACTTTTGACAAGCGTAACCAGTTCACGTTAATTACTCGTACAGATTTACGACGGTAAGTATATTGGATACCGCATTGCGGGTGTTTCCATGCGTAGGTCATAATGTCGACCTTGCTTATAGCTACAAGGATGCCTGGGCCCTGTTTGACCCGACTGCTACTGGATACATAAGCAAAAAGGACGTTCCGGGATTCTTGCGGGCAAGTGATTGTATTCGTTGCCGAGGATCGGAAGGACTATCTGCTTGACTCAAAACATATCTAGGCCTTGAAAGGCGTTCTAGCGATACGGATATACGATGATGAGCATAGTATAAAAGCCTTACTGGCAGCTAGCAAGAAGATGGACGCAGATCCTACGCATTTGGCTTCTGTTCCCATTTCAGAAGCAAGACTAGCTTCTACTCTAGGAGCCAACAATATTCTGGGTGAAAGGTTCTATAATTTCTATGAAGTGAACCGCAAATTGTCCACAATGGACGTCGAAGCCGTGCGACGCAACAAGAAGCGCTATGCTTGGGTGCATCAGGTACCCGTCTCTGGACTTACTTTTTCTTCGCACACATGTCGTTCCTAGACCAACACTGTCTAATGTAGGAAATAATGTACACTGCTGGGCTTCGTGGCATCTCGTTTCACGATATGCTGGAGATTTTGGCTATGCAGTTAGTGGATGTAACAGAGTCGCTCACGTAGGTATACGGTACATCAAACTTGATTTGCAATACATGCAAGACATCTCTGGTATATGTAGGTTCGATGCTCTTGTAAAACGTGTCAAGAAACAAGACAGAATCGACGAGATACTGGCCACGAAGAAAGCACAAGGCCTAGCAATCATGCTCATCAGTCGTAGAAGATATCTCCGAGAACGTGACGAACGGCGGGATAGACAAATCTTAAATATGAGCGTAGTTGGAGACCTTTTACCACCCAGGGAAAGAACTGTGGGAGATATCATGGAACGGGGTGATCATGAGGACAGGCGTGCGAGCTCTGTGCCTGAAGTGATGCCGTCAAAACGGAGTGATCATGATGATAGGCGTGCGAGCTCTATGCCTCAGGGAATGCTGTCAAGCTTATCTCGGTCACCATCACCAGGTAATTCCATATGGTGCTACAGTGAGCCAGATAACCTATCATACTACTGGCAGAGGGCAGTTCCGGCCATCGTCGTACAGCAAACACAGTTTCCCGAAACATCTTTACGTTTTCCGCCACGTTATCCCTCGCAAGTATCGTCACCTCCGGCAGCAAACTCTGCATACCGGAGTAGACGTGCCTCGGAATCATCATCTATGCGCCAGCAGCGGACACTGCCAACGCGTTCTCCTTCATTGTCGCCCCCAGCCACAGTACATCCCATGGCTGTTTCTCCGTTTTCATCCTCCCGAAGAGCGACAGTAGACGAAAACATATTCTCGGACGCTTCTATAGACGCTTTCACGAGATACTACGTGAGCGATATCAACCCGAATATGCCACAATCTGACGCAATAGATTTGATCAACACCCTAAAGCACAATAGCTGGTCAGGTAAAGAGAGTTCTTATTTGTGAGACCTTGAAGCCACGAAGATGCTAATTCTCGGTTCCATTCTAGATATGTTACACCACCAAGAAGACGACGGAAACCAATAACGGTTTCAAGCACTATATAACCCTGATTGTTAACAGCTTTTCCACTAAAGAATTCGATTCCAGTACTTTAGCCCGATAAAACTACAAGTTATAGAATGAAGACTGTGATTCAATCCTATATCGCTGAGTGTTTCTGACGTAAAGAGTTCTCTTACTTACGGACGGGTAAAGCCACAGGCTTTGGCGACTCAGCCTCACCTGTAAAACGACAATGGTAGAACTCTATACTGTATAACCAAGGCGAATACGAGACAGTACGTATCCAGCGTGTGGGGATAATTTAGGCCACCTCTAAAACAATACGTACACTCTCTCTTCTTTCTCACAAGCGACCTTTTCTCCGAGAACACTATCGACAGCATACATACATAATGCGAAGTCTATGCTTAATCGCAGTTTTACGCGAGAGACGACAACAACAAGTAATCTTTTTGATTACTAGTCTTGTGCTTTCTGCGCATATGGGAGGTGGCCAGAAATTGTCCGATTCCAGTCATTCTTTGTCGTCGTCGTCTTTGGAAACCTCTACTCAAACGAAGGAAACCTATATTACTCGCAGCAGGCATCAGACTGTCGAAACGCTTCGTTCCCATCATGCTACGCCAATCATTCTCACTTCTCTGCCATCTACACAATACGACCTGCATAGCCTCTTCCCGTTTGCGATATCAACCACATCTACTACAAGCGCGATCTCCGGCCAGCCCACTAATAGTCTGCCCAGTAGCCATGAAGTAATAGTACCAACCGCCTTGTCGACCGTTCCTCCGGTGGAAACCAGAATCAAAAGTACAACACCATCACCGTCAGCATCAGCATCAGGTTCACAATTGGCATCAGGAATCGGCCATCGTTCTGACTGACTGACTGTGAATCGTCTAGTTCATTCAAAGACTTATGAGGCACCATACGTCGCGAATACATCACAACGGCGAATGCACATGGTATGCTGGAAACGAAACGAAAAATTGGGCCGAGTCTCTCTCAACTAGTATCGTTATAGATTCTCGACATTGTCGCTGCTGTCATTGTTGCAACAAGCTTGTTACTTGCCGCCATGTATATAGTGTACGCAGTATTGAAGCGACGACGAAAATACAAAGCCTATGCAAGGTCGCTGTGCGAAGACTGCACTCCAGGTTTCCAATCTACACCGGAGCGTTCTGGACTTCAACCAAACTTTGCTGAAGCAGTACGACGTGCTGCTTTGAACATACCAAACTCGCCAACCTCTTCACAAGAGGAGGAAGAATAGCGTTAGACCGCTTTACCCTTACACCAATAACAACTCTAGAACAGCTTTAATCTTAGTGTCTGTAAAGCACCATGAATTTTCAGGCTTCTGTTCTTCTGTTTCAACTGCTAGGCTTTTCTTTGACAATGGACTCGATGGACAACTGTTCTATCGATGTTCATTACTCTTCAACTCGCAAAAAGAAAACAGTGACTTGCAAACCGAAAACTCACCTATTTTTGCTGTTTGCGTTTATGGACGTCGAGGCTTAATGAGCATGACGCATTCAGGTCGTATGAGGCGCAGTGCAGGGTCTTTTAAGAGTCTTTACGCTTTTGTCGTTAGGCAACGGTACCCGCATTGCAATACACATTGTAGCAAATTGCGGACTTTTATTTTTCGCCGGCCATTTCTTTGTAGGTTTCGTTAATGCTGTTACGAAATGAAATGGTTAAGTACGACTTGCATGCAGTCGCTAGATGACAGCTCAGCCTGCTTAACAATAGGTCTCCGACATCTCACGACGAACAGTGGACGATAAGCCTTGCCGACGTTTCTAACGTCTTCCAGGTCACGTGTTACGCTAAGGCAATGGTAACAACCATGCTGAAATAATGTCGAATACAGTTAGAGCGTCCTTCATGCAAACTTCTATAATTTCACAGTCTTTTCCTACTGTAGCGGCTTGCAGTAAGCAATAGATTTATTGGAAGTGGAACAGGCTTCCAGAGAGCTTGGATAACCAATGTCCAAATTTCGCACGCGTTTTGCATATTGACGAAGGCTGGTACAATGAGTATTGTGCTAAATCATCGAAGCATGTGATTGAAACAGGGCAATATGTCAATGGGACTGCGTTATGGAACGCCGTCTCCGTGAGGAATTGTGAATAAAGCCGGAATCACTTAACGCAAATATGCTACTGATGAACTTCCTAAACGGAAGGTTGTCTACGCGCCCGGCGGCCTATCTCTGCTATAATTCGCGGGCAGTAGAGCCGTCATCTCTTCACATGGCATAAACATACATAGCTTTTGCAAGAAGAGACATTGCCTGTGGTAATACTGACCGAGAAGATTGTGGAGCAGGGGTACGGTCGGCATGCGGTGTGAGCGGGTTGGCTGCGCTGGATTGAGTGTGGCTTGCATGGGTGGATGTTGGGTGGCCCATAGAGTGGAGCTTAAGCTTCTTCCGAGCGAAGCGCATGTAAAAAGGATAGAAAAGGTTCAGTGCTCTTTCTGAAGTCCTTGCATTGGAGTGGGATTCAGTCGAAGCGGAGTTAGAATTGTGTACTCAAGTCATCGCTTGCTTGGAAGCCATGCTCTTCCTCTTCGATCAAAATGGTATGTAGCGAGCAACAGTAGGGACTTCTGGAGTGGAATGCATGGTGGTCGGTGATTGTCCAGGAGTAGATGGACGGATGGATAGAGTACAATGATGGATGCGGGATATGGGGTATCTGCACCAGTGCGATTGTGAATTGCGAATGGACCGTGATGGTTCTGGCTAACTAACATTTTATATTCTTATACAGTCTCTGGTTGTTCCTGAGAGAAATCAGGTATGGAGAGATTATTATTCAGCAACCGTAAGACATAGCTTCTCAATGCGAATGTTTACTCGAAACAGTTCCAGCACATTCTCCGTCTGCTCAACACAAACGTCGACGGCAAGAACAAGATTACCATTGCTTTGACCTCAATTAAGGGTGTTGGTCGTCGTTTTGCCAACATTGCTTGCAAGAAAGCCGATGTTGATCTCAGCAAGAGGTAATAATACGTGTCCAAGCAATTGTTTCACGGTGTAAATCCGGAAGACTGACGCTTATATATGCAGAGCTGGTGAGCTGAGCAGCGAAGAATTGGAGCGCATTGTCACCATTCTCCAGAACCCTTCTCAGTACAAGATCCCCAACTGGTTCCTTAACAGACAGAAGGATATCGTCGATGGCAAGTATAGCCAGGCCATCTCCAACGTCCTCGATACCAAGTTGCGTGAAGATCTTGAACGTCTGAAGAAGATCCGTGCCCACCGTGGTCTCCGCCACTTCTGGGGTCTCCGTGTCCGTGGTCAACACACCAAGACTACCGGCCGTCGCGGTCGCACCGTTGGTGTCTCCAAGAAGAAATAGTAAGCAAATAACGTCTCCACATAACTGTTCCATTATCTGACATGAAGACTCGATAGAACCCTTGGTTTCATTTTTGTTTTCTTGGGCAATAAATGCCATGTAAAAAGAGATTTGTCGTTTTCTGGTTACGACGTCGTGTTTCGGATACAATATACAAACGTTTACTTCCGATAATACGTTAAACCGAAATTACGGGCGATTCCATAATGCTAGACAAGAGTGTACAACATATCCTGAAGTCTCTTCTGTATTGCAGCTATTGGTTCTTTCTCTACGGCTGTCTTGATCTGATTCCGAAGCTTCATCTTCATCTGGTCGTTCACTATAAAGACAACTTAATCGGCCGTTATACATGGCTTTGTATACGTAGTACTTACTTGATCTTTTGCGAGCTGTGACTTCAAGGACATCCACTGCAGCTGTGCGTATAGCCGAATACTTCAAATCGCCCAAACAATGGTCTCCACATGCCCTTAGTATGTCTTGATATATATCGTCATTCATTTGGGTATCGTCCATTCTTTCTACGAATATCTTCATGCTTTCCAAAATTGCAAGTTGAACATTCCAGACATTTCGTTGCACGTTCGTGGACAGAAGCCGACCGATTGTAACAGCTTGGGCAGCTATATCCGCATTATTCCACTGTATGCTACGTTATTAAATCCTGTTCACATACCTTGCTCATGGAAAATTTTCGGGTCAAACGTCGATAGAAGAGCTTGAAAAGCATTGGCTTTGATTGCAAGTAGAAGGGGCTTCGCATTTTCGTCTTCTTCGTCTTCCATTTCTTTTGCTTCATCCATTTCGCACAGTGGTATCAAAAATGATTGTGTCGGACTGTACAGGTCTACTTTATCTCTAAAGGCATCGGCAAATGTCTTGAGTGACGATAATGCATGTCTTTGATATCTACGATTTCTTCGTTTTGCTTCTCGGATGAGTATCTATCAAGAGAAACTTAATTAATTTGCCAGTGGAAATCTGCATGCCGCATTTACCGTAGTAACTTCAGAAAGTGTAAGTTCCTGACCATTCCGGTCAAAGTATTCGGGTACAGATATGCACAGTTGAGTAAAAGCCTCCAGTACGTGTTCTTTACCAGACCAAGAACGGCCAGACAAAGTTGAAATCATCACCGGCATTATCTTATCAACATGCTGTCCGATGTTTCCTCCTGCAGTTTTGCAAAGATCTGCGATAGCCAATGCCGCAGTCTGCTTCGTCTGCCACGACGACGAGGTTAACAACGGTCGAGCGAAATCGATTATTTCATCCATGTGCAGCAAGACCATGCTGGTTGTGCCTGAAAAATCCAGCAGCAAATTAGGAGATGTTATCTCAATAGGCAGCAGTCTGTTACTTCACCAGATGTAAGATTTTCCCAGGCTTGCTTCCATAATTTGTTAAAGTCTTCATCAGGATCATGCTCGCCAAAGTAAATGAGTGGGACAAAATTCGAAGCAGCAGCCTTAACTCTATCGGTTGCAAAGCGCGTAACTTCTACAACCGTCACTGCACTAGCCGCATGTGAATCACTATCTGCAAAGTTAAAGCAGTAGTAAGGATGTGTCCTCGAGTATGAAGACCTTACGAGTGTGGTGCATACCTGTGTCTTCAACGTAAAGTCTCGCTAGATGCTTGGCAAGAGAATTTAAACGGTCGTAGCTGGCCAATTGACACACATAGCCAGTAGCAGTCGCAAATGATTTACGAATGACTGGATTTTTGGATCGTATTGCTCCACTTAATGCCTTTAAGAAGGCGTCAGCAAAAGGTTCAAGCGTTTTTCTGCAATTCATGCAGAGAGTGACTATGAAGCGAGCGCACCCGGCCTAACTAGGCGTCAGACTGTATCAGCGATTTATGTGCCAGCAGCTTACCTTCGTAGGAAGCCCAGTGCCTTTTTTGATTAGATTTATTATTCGAGGTGCCAATTCTTGCATGACTGTATCGTCGATTTGGTTAACGCAGTGGTCAATACCTTCCATCATGGGTGAATTCTTAGCGCCGCTAAGTCTAGCATTATCAAGCTAGTAGTGATATTAGTCTACCGTTAGCCAAAGATATAATGTTACGCACCTGCTCTTGCGTAATATTGTATTTCTCCGTATGAAAGCTGAGGTAGTTCATTGCCTGTGGTTCCATTGCTGAAGGACATGTCCGTCAGTACGGTGAAATCATACGATAGTCGTTGCTTACATGAAAGAGATTGTAGTAACGTATCGATAAGCTCCGGTACAAACTTCTTAAGCAATGATGCTCCAGTTTTACAGACTCGAAGCAAGGCTTCCAGGCTGAACTTTCGCACATATTCTGCGTCGGATACAATGCCTTTGTGCAAAAGAAAAGGCATCACAATATCCACGACTTTCTCGCCATCTGAAGATGATACAATGTTTGGATCACAGTAACGGACTGTAAGGTTCGTGAGCGTTTTGCAGGTTCGGGTTGCTGCTTTGCGCACAGATTCCTTGATATCGTCCAGAGCTCGAAAGCTCATGGTCCACAACCTCTCTAGATAAGGTTCAATCTGGGATAATTGGCGGCCTTGCACGAGATCAGTCACAGCCATACAAGAGGCCTCACGGACACGCCACTGTCTATTTCCGAGACCAGCAAGAATATCCTCCATTATGTCGTTGAAGTATTTGTCAACTGTTTTCTGGTTGTCTTTTACCAGAGATTGCCATATATTTTTCATTGTCTGGTTGACTCGAGGATTAGGATCGAACTGGTACCTATAGAGTTTCGGAACGAGTCGCGGGAGGTACGGTTCCAGCTCCTTTTCTGCAATAGCCATGAGGTTCTGGAAACCAAAGGCTGCTCCTCTGCGCGAGGTCCAAAGCGCATTATGGTTAGCGAGGTTCATAAACTTGTAAATAAGATCTGGTTGATTCAATTCCGAGGCAAGAGAGCACAGTTCTTTGTATGTCGTTATTGAGCTTCCATCAGGCGTTTCGCCTAAAGCCCCTTCTTCGAATAGGACTGTGCTATCTGTGACTGACTGCGCTTGAATTGAGCGTCCTTCTGTGAATGTGCTAACAAGAGAATATAGCATATCTTCCTTCAGTTTCGGGTCTCCGTACTCGTAAACCAGTCCCAAGCCTTTTGAAGCGACCTCTTGTGTAAAATCTGATATGATGTTCGTTAATGCAGCTCCAAAAGTATCTTATATCCGTAACCTACCATCACGATCCGCAATTAACCTGGAAAAACAGGCATGAAACACTTCCAAATTTGCCTAAGTGCCAACATTTGTCAAGCAGACTAAAGGCTACGTGACCGAGACTATTCTATTTACCTTCACAAGTGGCTCATCTTTGCCAAATTTTAATATCGATAGAAGCCAAATGCAGGATGCTTTTCTGTACCAAGACCGGTCACTGGTAGCATATGTCTTTGCGATTCGGTTAAGGATGTCCTGGAAATAGCCCTGCCTGTGCTCGTCCGTCGACTTATTGCTAATATTCATCAAAGCGGGATCACCGATATCTTTGTGCTTCTGCATCGCAAGCGATTTCCAGCCAAAGCCCAAGATCGAAAACGTTTCTCCTCCGGCGAAGTATAAGTCGACCTGCTTCGTGTCTGCGGTCTTGAATAAGATTTCTGATGCGCGAACGATTGAAGGATTTTCACCCGAAAGAGGAATACAGAGATGCGCTAATGCAACCATAGCCTGCTCTTGCACCTTTCGGTCTTTGCTGCTCTCGACCAGGTCACATAACTTATCGATAATAGAAGACGACGTCAGGGACTCTGTTTATGTATCCCCGACACGCGTTAGTATCAAGCTCATATGGTGCACTACCTATGGAGACTTCTCACCAGATAGATGAAGTTCGTGTATTCTACCGATTTCCGCCAACGCGCAACAAGAGGCTATCGACAACAACGATGAAGCTGCAGTAGATGCATCTTTCAAGTTCTGAGTCAAGACATTGACACACCGTCTCACCACGTCCCCGGAGAGCTCCCGATTTCGATAACGACATCTCCCGAGCAAATAACCAATCGTCAGAATAGCACCATGTGCGCGATCAATTGCTTCACCATGGCTCCGCGTCGTATTTAACGTTTCCACCACAGCGCAGTACTCGGAGAGCAGATCCTCCACATCATGTTGGATGATAGAGTGATCGCTTGCGATAATACCAAATATCTGGGATATTGATGTGCGTACATGCTCCTTTTCAGATAACGTTAGTACTTTAAGTGTACCAAGCCTAGACGTAAAACTGGAAGAGATAGATGGAGGTCCTAAAGAGATGACTTCCAACAAGCATTTGGAGGCGACCGTGAGCAAAATCGAATCTAACAAAGATTGTTAGCAGCATCTCTTAATAAGCAACAACTGGACTTGCCTTTGAGAGTCTGCTCCAGTGAGCTTTCGATGAAATCTAACCAAAGCCGAAGACATGACTGCATCCCCAAACTTTCATCCGACCACCACGAGCTTATAGCTTGCTTGAAATTCTCCATTATTATCGGGTCTTCGGACATGCCACTGTCAACCTTGGTTTCTAGATCGTCATCAATAACAATAGCGGAGGGGTTAGATTCGAGAACGAGAATGAGACGGAGTAGCTTTAGTATTTCCACAAAGACTTCAAGCGGATAACCTCGTACTAATGGCGTCTTCGACTCGTATAAGTACTCGTCCGAAGGTCGATGCCCGTCAATGTACTCTATCATATCCTTAAAGCTTGGCATAATTGCTGACGATTTTCCGCCATAACCAACGGAAGCCTTTGCATAAGACGGACTTAAGCCTCTTGAAGACTCTTCTTTGACTTCCAGTTTGCTTATTGTCGATGAGCTGCCTAATAGACAGATATAACGGCCAAACACGGATGAAAAAGGAAATATCGCATTCGCGTATTTTAGTGCCATGTAACGCGAGTGCGAGTTTGACTAAGCTTAGCCGTTAGCATACTGGTTACTGGGAACAATGATAGAATGATTTCACCTTTTGAACTGCATTTAATATTATTTCTTGCAGCTCGCCGTAAAAGGGAGTGTTTTCAGGAGCTTTGGTGTATATCTCAATCATAGAGGAAAGCGCATCTTGCACATAAGCACGAACATTTGGTGGTTCGTTTACAACGTTATCGAAAAGGAGCGCCAACAGTTGAACATCATCTACTGCCACTTTCGGAACTGGCAAAACGGTACCTTTTAGTAAGCAGATATTCCTGCGTACATGCAAGTTGCCCTACCTTTCTTCGCAATCAATCCAATCGCGACGTAAGCAGCACCTTTAACACTTTCCGCATCTAAAGTGAACATAGACGTAAAAAGTAAGCATTTAGCAGCAGCAAAGAAGTTGTTGCGGATTCTCACCATGATTATTCGGCTCCGAGTTTTCCCCTATATATTTCAAAAGACCAGAAATCAAAACAGGGGCCACAGGTTCGATGCTTTCAGGATTACACTATTTCTCAGGAACGCTACGTTAATTCACTGTTAAGCTATCAGCTGTTTCTTCGGATATTACCATCCTGGCGGTCCACTGAAGAAATGCCATTGTAGATCGTCTAAGTTTTATATTTGAGGAGGGGCCTGTCGATAGGATGGTTAAATTCCTTTGAGCACAGTGTCATACATCAAACATTGATAAGATACCAAACAGTCCATCGAAGACAACTTGGATCATAAAAGTTGGTATGTTTGTAGCTGCCCTTGACTTGCACAGATAATGCAAAACTCTTATTTTGATAGGAGTGGACGCCTGAGGCCGTGCAGAATTGCCTAAACCGATGACCGTAAACAAATAAGCAGTCAGGATTGAGCGACAACATGAAGCCGTTTTGTCATTACCATTTGTGCTTTTAGCTCCCAAATACAGCGAATACAAAGCACGAACGCAGCTCGGATCTTCTAAATCTGCATTATTGGTCCAACGACGGAGTCCGTCTTCGCTGATGGAAATCACCTCGTGGTTGCTATCACAAGACCCAGCAATCAATATGCGCAAGCGCTCATTATCGTTGAAGACGTTCGAGAGAAGGAAGTGGAGAATACCAAGCTAAATACAATTAGTATCTTCCGGAACCAGGTTTGTTAGGCCTTTTACCTTCGCTTCTTTGAGTTTTGTCGATGTCCATTGCACTTTCCCGTTATTGGTAACCTCGTCGATCGCAGCGCGACTTAAACCAGGATGTTCAACTGGCACAGCGCTGTCTCCGGTTTGTTCACCAGTATGTGCAGTTCGGTTTTGTTGTGCCGGTTGATATAACATTAGGTCCAAGAAAAAGCTTAAGATCACTGCAAGATCTTGAGGATTTTTATCAAAATTGAAAACACTATCCCGAGCAGCCTTTTGTTCTTCGGGATTCATAGTCCATTTGTTCAGGATCTGATAAAGGTACGGGTCAACCAGTAAAACTCCAAAAGTTTATATCGTTATTACCGGTAAAATCATATGCAGCAGTGCTATCCGCTGTGACGATGTCTTTTGAGAAATACCATGCAAAAATCTTGGAATATGACGAGCTGTGTCTTCCGCAGACATTCTATTGACGGCCATGTCCAAGTAGACCAATGCAACGTTCTTGACCGCGCCTGGGATATTGTCATCGGCGAGCTGGTTAAGTAATGCCTCGAATGGGAGTTTCAGCGACGGGTTTGTTTTCACGCGCTTGCTTATATGCGTCAGGACTTCTAGAACCTTATTGCATGGACGAATGGTAAGCCCGAATCCAGTAATGGCCACGAGAATGAACCTACCTTTTTGCGCACTTGTTCATGAGGGCTTGCCACCTTCAAAAGAACGGGCGCCAGAAACAAATTGACGCAACGTTCAAGTTGAGCGTCAGTATCGCACATTGCAAATTTCAGCTCCACGTTTCCTAGAAAACTTTCGTTAGCAAGCTGCATGTTGAGCCGCCAGAACATTAACAATAGCAGTTTACCGAGGAGCTGTAGTTCGTTATCTGCCATGCTGAAATCGATGAGTGCGTCTATGCTGGGAAAAGAATTCAAAGTCTTCCGACGGACAGTACGCGTAATCCCAACAACGTGTCACGTTCGACTTAATCATATGGGGCGTGCTTCGCACAGAAAAGTACTGTAGCTTGAGGCGCGTGTACTTATAAGAGAGTGATTTCGCTCATAGATATCCTTCACCTTCAGGAAGCATAAAAGAAAGAGAAACATGCATCGCGTTTGCGTTTACATTTACAGAACTGTATAGACAGCCAACATAGCAAGAATGAATGCAGACAAATAACATGAAATTGTTAGCGTAGGCTTCTGCTGTAATGTTTGATGCTCATGAAGTATGAGAATCAATTTGGCAAGGAAGATATGACGAAGAAGTTCAGTCATTCAGTGGTGTATCCAGTAACCAGAGACAGAGATTACCTGAGCGGCGGCTGCATGAACGCCTATACTCTTTGCTTCGCACACTCCCAAACTAGTGTGTCAGTCTTGTTTCATCTCATTATGTGCTTCGTACTGGGTCGTCATTGTTCGAGCGTTGCTTCTGCTCTTCTCTTCTTACTCGTTTCCGCCAAACATACTCTTTACGCACTGTTCAATAATTTTTTGCACCATCAAATTAGGGCATTTTGCAGGAATGCGACTTTCCATGAGCGCGCCAAGTCCATTGTTGCGTCACAGCTCTTGACAGGAACAGGTTTCTTAGGCACGGAATCACTATAGAATTTTCTCAATATGCATAAGGCAAGGGGACCCACTGGAAAGGGGACCCCATCTATTTATCAAGCGAAATGATTTGAATAAAGGACAGGTTTCTCAGTCAAAGCTTGCCTCGGATTATTTGCCTTGTTCGTACAGGCCCGGCTTATATTGTCATTCCACATCGTATTACGCAATCCTCTTTTCTTCTTCACAAGCTTACTTTTTTCCCAAACATACCACTACGGCGAAAAAGGGCAGATTTGAGGGCGAATTTTGCCAAAGACTCTGTAACTTGCGGAACCTGTAGGGCTGATTTCTGCGCAGTTTGGTCAAATTCGCTCTCCCACCCGCTCTCTGGCCCCCCCAATTTTCGCTGCGGTGTATCTTCACAACTCTTATTGTCATCTGTCCCTGATTATAGTCTTCTTCAATAAGAATAGCTATCCCGTAAGACGCGTTAGTCTGCTTAGATTGCAAACCGTATTCTATGCGGCGAAAAGCGTTCCAGCTATCTTGTTCAACTGACAAACCGAAGCTGCCAGTTCTGAACAAGGATGCACAGAAAAATCGAGGTGTTGAAAAGATCGACAAAAAAATTGCAGAAGGATACTTGAGAGAAGCATTTACCATAAAACTCAAATAAATCATACAAGACATCAAGACCGTTTGTCGTATTGGCAACTAATTCAATAGTGGTGTAAAGAGCTATGAGCTTGTACACACGGTATCGTGGTTACACAGATTTCAATCTCCATCTGCAAACTTTTTCTTTTACTGGCAGACTAGAATAAGCTCGCTCTTCTTCGAACAATAAACGAAAGTCTCACAGTACTTCGGTCTCTCGCTCGTCTCTTATAACAGCACTAACAACAACAACAAAATATCTCACCGTTAATGATTTAGAGAGGACTGATGACGAGAAAAGGAAAGAAAGCGAGAAAATTGAGAAGGAACTGGCGGAGACGAAGACTAAGTTGGCCAACGCCAAGAGCGTCCCAAGGGGCACTTGGGAGTTGGCTGACCGGATTGGAATGGTGCAAGACACCTTGGGTCGCCATGGTTGAGTCCCTGATTTTGAAACGCTAAGGATATTTCCTGAAACTCGCCTGCGAGGTTCTCAACCTATAAATCGATTATTTTTGAGCAGCTGAATCGATGGGTCTCCATAAATTTGAGGTACAGTGGGGTACAAAAAGTTTGCACCACTCCCCAAATTTTTGCTTAAATTGAGAATCACTTGCAGATAATAAACTCTTTTTTCACTCGTTTTTTTTCTAACAAATACTATGTCACTTCAAGATAGTACAAACAGCAGCTCAAAGCCTAGACGACAGCTAGGGTTTCTTATCGATTCGAATACTCGATAAGGTTGTCGATAAAATCTTATCGATCCAATTTCGATCAGGCCATTATTCGAATCGATTGTTATCGAAAACCGTTGAGCTTTTCGATAAATATTCGATAAAAAAATGACACAAAATTACGCT